>CAMTDV010000018.1:103762865-103850621 GCA_947069175.1 Scalesia atractyloides
AATGGAGATAATGCAATGCACGTGATTGATGCAGAAAAGTAGCGAAACAGCAACAGCAATAACAACTAGTCTTCATAACGCCTGGGCCGGACTATGTTCCTTGCGGGCCTACTTGCTGGGCCTGGGTCTATGCTGACTCTTATGTCTGGGCCGGTATCAATACTCCCCTCCTGAGCTTCAACCTCGTCCTCGAGGTTGTGACTTAAGTGTGGAAAATTGTCATATATCTTAGCATGTGGTTCCCAAGTCGATTCAGTGAGATCAAGCCCTTTCCATTTAATTAGCAGCTCTTCTTGGCCCTGTTGAGTAATACGAGTTTTTAGGATAGCTTCGGGGTCAAGGTGAATGCACGAACATTTGTCTAAATGAAGTGGTATCTCTGGTGATGGCGTTTGACCATAGCTTTTCTTGAGTAGGGAGACATGAAAAACTGGGTGGACCTTGGAGTTAAGTGGAAGTTCTAAACGATATGCCACTTTGCCAATTCGCTCCAAAATACGGTACGGTCCATAAAAACGTTTAGAAAGCTTGTGACTGCCATGATTATCAACGGATGCCGGTATTTTTGTAGACGTAGATAAACCAAGTCGCCAACTTCAAAGACTTTATCGGTACGATGCTTGTTTGCTTGAGATACCATTTTGAGTCGGGCACGTTCAAGGGTAACCTTTAACTGTTCAATGATTCGTTGATGCTCTACTAAAGTTGAATCGATTGAGGCTGTTGTTGATGTACCTGTAGTATAATCATGAATCGCAGAAACGTCACGCCCATACATAGCCTTGTAAGGTGTCATACCAATTGCTGAAGGAAAACTCGTGTTGTACCAAAATTCAGCAAGGTAAATGTACCGTTGCCACGCCTTTGGTTCCTCATAAACAAAGGCTCTTAAGTATGCTTCCAAACAACGATTCACTATTTTCGTTTGACCATCCGTTTGCGGGTGGTACGCACTTGAGTGTAACAATCTTGTACCCAATTGCTTGAACAGTTGCTTCCAAAAACGGCTAAGAAAAATCGGATCACAGTCGGATAAGATCATCTTTGGGAGCCCATGAAGACGGTAAATGTCGCGCAGGAATATAGTGGCCAATGAAGCTGCAGTAAATTGAGTTGGTAATGGTAAAAAGTGAGCAAACTTACTTAATCGATCAACGACAACCAAATTGTTGTTTTGCCATTTGATTGTGGAAGATGCGTTATGAAATCCATTGAGATATCTTCCCACGTGTTCACGGGAACCGGCAATGGCTGTAAGAGACCATATGGTTTGTGAGTAGGGTTTTTGGTCGCTTGGCACTGTGAACAATTACGAATGAAAGTTGTGACGTCTTTTTTCAGCTTGGACCATGCAAAATTTGGTGATAGCCGTTTTAGCGTTGCTTCAACACCCGAATGCCCTCCAAGTGTTGAAGAATGAAATTCGTTCAAAAGTGTGTTTCGTAGTGAAGATATTTCTGGAATAAGAAGCTTACCATCACGATAAACCAAGCCTTCGCGCACGGTATGACGAGGGAACGAATCTGATTCAATACAAACTTTATCGAAGAAAGCTTTGCCATCTAGGTCATTGGTGTAGTAAGTTTTCAGAGTAGAAAACCAAGTGGCCGTCAGACCGGTAATGGCCTTCACGGTTGGCGTTTTGATTCGGCTATGGGCATCGGCAACACGATTTTCCCTACCGGGTTTAAAATGCAGCTCAAAGTCATACCCCATGAGTTTCGTAACCCATTTTTGTTGATCCGGCGTTTGAATAGTTTGGGTAAGGATGTGCTTTAAACTGTGATGATCTGTGAACACTCGAAATTTACGCCCCAATAAATATTGACGCCATTTTTTGATAGCTTCCGTGATTGCGTATAGCTCACGAATATAGGTTGATTGATTCTGCATTCGTGAGCATAGCTTTTTGCTGAAAAACGAAATGGGTCGATCATTTTGAGAGAGGACAGCTCCAATAGTAACACCTGATGCATCAGTGGTGATGTCAAATGGTGCAGAAAAATTAGGCAATGATAAAGTAATCAAGGATGCCATGTGTTGCTTTAGTTTTTCGAACGCTACTGTAGCAGTGGGTGTCCAAATAAACTTGTGAGAGGAGCCGCTAAGTGAGCGTATTCCCGAACAAACCGGCGATAGTAGCCGGTTAAGCCTAAAAAGGCTCGTAAAGCCGTCAATGAATCTGGAATCATCCATGATTGTATACTGTGAATCTTTTATGGATCCGGTGAGACCCCGTTGGAAGAGATGCGATGGCCTAGAAAAGGAAGCTCGTTGGTTCCAAAAATACACTTAGTGGCTTTAGCTCGATATTGGTTTTGAAAAAGGGTTTCAAAAACAAACCGAAGATGTTGGTAATGTAATTCCCATGAAGAGCTATAGACTAAGATATCATAAAAAAACGAGAACAAAACGTCTCAAAACGGTACGAAACAAGTCATTCATGGCCGCTTGAAAGGTCGATAGAGCATTGGTTAAGCCGAACGGCATTACCAAGAACTCATAATGACCATCGATAGTGCGAAAGCCGTTTTTGCAATGTCCGGCAGAGCGACCCGGATTTGATGATAACCCGCTCGAAGGTCAATTTTAGAAAAAACAACCGAGCCATGTAATTCATCTAGAAGCTCATCGACCGTCGGGATAGGAAACCGGTCACGAATTGTGATTGCGTTTAGTGGGCGATAATCCACACAAAAACGCCAAGACCCATCCTTTTTTGAACCAAAAGAAACCGGTGATGAGTATGGGCTAGTGCTAGGGCGAATCACACCATCTTTGAGCATTTCTTTGATGAGATCAGTCATGATTTGTTTCTGGTAATGAGGGCAGCGATACGGCTTTACATTAACGGGTTTTGCATCAGGAAGTGTGAGAATGGTGTGATCAAAGGATCTTTGAGGAGGTAAGGAATTAGGTGGTTCGAATAAGGTGTGGTACTGGTGAAGTAGTTGTTGGATTTGTGGGTCAGAGTGGTGCAGTGGGTTGCTGGTAGTAGGGTTGGTGGGTGCATGATGAAACACTAAGGTATGGAATGATGCAATGGAATCTTGTTTAATGAGGGTGGTTAGGGTGCTAGGGAGACAGTTGTAGTGATGGGTTCACCAACTAATGTGCATGCATGGCCTTGGTGTGTGAAAGAGAGTTGTGGAATTGCAAAGTTAGCTGTGATGTCACCTAGTGTACTTAGCCATGCAATTCCTAACACTATATCAGCTTTTTCCACAGGAAGTATAAAAAAAGGAACGGAAAATGTTTGGGAATTTAAAATGAGAGGCACAGTAGGACAAAAACCTGAA
Source organism: Scalesia atractyloides (assembly GCA_947069175.1). Taxonomy (NCBI): domain Eukaryota; kingdom Viridiplantae; phylum Streptophyta; class Magnoliopsida; order Asterales; family Asteraceae; genus Scalesia; species Scalesia atractyloides. The sequence continues at coordinate 103,766,165 of CAMTDV010000018.1, forward strand.
CAATCGATGAGTTTTTCCGTTTCCAACCATGACTGAAAACTGTTCAATGGAAGTGGTCGGAATGTTGAGAAAGGAAGCGACCCGTGGCTGAATGATGTTATGCGTGCTACCCGAATCAACCAAAACGGTAACTTTGTGACCATAAAGTAAGCCCGTAACACGGAGTGTACGAGTCGAAAACAACCCAAAGAACGCTGCATTAGAAAGTGAAAGGAACTGTGGTGGTTCTTTGGTGTTTACGGTTATATTTTCTGGATGGTTATCATGAGGAGTATCCCCGGAATCGTCTTCGTTATCAACCATCATAAGGAATTGGTGTGGGTTACACTTGTGACCGGGAACAAACTTCTCCGGACATCGGAAGCATAAGCCTTCGGCCCTACGTTTTTGCAAAGCCCCTGGGGATAAACGGGTAAAAGGAAAGGGAGGAGAGGGTTTCGGTGGAGTTGGCAGGAGAGCGGAAGTGGAGGAAGGGGTTGGAGTGGTTGTGGATTTTGGTGGTAGAGTGGAAGGGGACGAGTAATTGGAGCGTGGAAACTGATTGAAGCGTGGTTTGGAGTAGGAATTGAGTTTGTATTAAATTTTTTTGGCTAGGCCATAAGCTTGATTTAAAGTGCGAGGATTTTGGATGCTAATTTCTGCTTGTATATCGGTTTTTTAGGCCGGATATAAAGCAATTCAGGAGTGCGTTAGGGGTTAAGTCAGTAACAAAGTTACTGAGTCGCTCAAACTCAGTTTGATAGGCTTGAACTGTTGAAGTTTATTTAAGTTTGAACAAAATGGCTTGATGGTTTTCGAAGTCGGAAGGTCCAAAACACAGATCGAGTGCGCGGACGAACTCCGGCCATATGCCTAACAAGTGATTATTAGACAAATACTTATACCAGCTCAACGCGTCGCCGGTAAAGTAAAAAAACGGCCAAAGCAAGTCGTTGGTCCGCTGGTACGTTGTAGTAGGTGAAGTAGTTATCCGCCTGAAAAATCCAATCAAGGGATTAGATCCGTCAAATGTGGGTAGGAGGATTTTGGGTGGGCGAAGAGAGGTGTTTGGTGGTGGCGGTGGAGTTTGCCGGTTATCATGATTCGGGTGAGTTTGGTTAATCAGGTTGGTTTGGGTGTTCAGGTGGGATTGTTGAATGGCAGCGGCTAGGGTAGTTAATGTGGTTTGCAGGGCTTCGAATTGGGTGGTTATCTGGGCTGCAGCCTGGGCGGCATTTGCATCCAGTTTGTCGATGAGAGTTTGCATATTCTCGTCGACGTGTGAGGCATCTTTGCGTGGAGGCATTGTAGTAGAGATGAATGAAAGCACCAACTGTTATGATCCGTAGAGGGGATCAGGCTCCAAGAACACAAGACAAAGAAGAGAATCCGATTTGGGGCAATTTTCTGGTAAGTTCTTATTCCAATACTCAAACTTAAATACATGAAGGAAACGTGCAACAGTTAATTAAAAACCTAATATGCAGGAAAAACATGGGAACATGGGGAAGAAGGTAAACGTGGAGAAGATGCAGATGATAATGGAGATAATGTAATGCACGTGATTGATGCAGAAAAGTAGCGAAACAGCAATAGCAATAACAACTAGTCTTCATAGCGCCTGGGCCGGACCAGTCCTACTTGCTGGGCCTGGGTCTATGCTGACTCTTATGTCTAGGCCGGTATCACGTTCCATCTCACCCTCGTCAAAATCAGCATCTAGTTTCGGATCAGCCGCTTCACTAAGCTTCCCTCTTCCATAAAAGTCCCAAACATAGTCAACCAATCTGATATGACCATCTTCGGCCATTGGGTCAAGGGTTTTTTACCAGTAGCTATTTCAAGAGCAACAACCCCAAAGCTGTAAACATCTGACACCTTGCCAGCTTTGCCCGTTAGGATACATTCAGGAGCCATGTAACCCATTGTACCTGCCAATATTATGGTTTGTGACCCTTTTTCATGGTCAACAAGCCTAGCCAAACCAAAATCCCCAAGCTTAGCATTAAAACTGGAGTCGAGCATAACATTACTTGATTTGATATCTCTATGCAAAACACATTGTTCCCATTCTTCTTGAAGATAAAGCAATGTTGAGGCTAATCCTTTAACAACATTGTACCTAATTGACCAAGTCAACAAACAACTTCCTTTGAAGAGATGAGAATCCAAGCTACCATTTGACAACTCGTAAACAAGTAAGAGTTATTTGCCTTCATGGCACCAACCGATGCGGTTAACCAAGTTTCGGTGTCTCAGTTGGCTAATGGTCTTCACTTCGGCAGCATACTCTTTTATTCCTTGTTTGGATCCACTTGAAATCTTCTTGACAGCCACATGAGAATGAATTTCCTTTAAGAAACCTTTATAAACGCTGCCAAAACCACCTTCTCCTATCTTCTCTCCCTCTACGAAATTGTTTGTTGCAATGGCAAGTTGTTTGTATGTGAACTTCTTCGGTCCAGTCTCAATCCCAAATTCTTGTGTAGCATCAATCATGTTATTCACGTCTTCATTTTTCTTTCAGGATATAATCACTCTCTTTTTCAACGAACAAAATATGAAAAACCCGGTAACTAAAGCACATACCAAGACACCTAGACTGAGACCCAACACTACCTTGGTTCGTGCATTATCAGGAACATCTATCGTCTCTGCGGCTGATGGAATGGGTGCGGGTGCAGAAGCGGTAGTTATTTGTACCTATTGGACCAATGATCTGTTCATCAATTGGTAAACTTGATTCGAAATCCCAGGAATGAAGAGTGTGAATTTCATAATAGTCACCAGTTGAAGCTGAAAACCCGATGCTAACATTATCTGGTAGATACTCTCTGAGATCAACTTGTGTGCTAAGTCGCTGTGTGAAAATGCGATCTTCATCAAACCCTGTAAACGCAACGCTTAGCCTTTTTGCGGTAGAGTTGTAAGTTACCCTGGCTGTGTTCATTTCTCCAACAGAAACAAGATTTGACCATGCCATGTTCGTAACCGATATCATGGAGTTTATGTTGATAACTACATGATCACCAACCGGATCCCAATCATTCTTAAACGTATCAAACTCTACTGCTACAAACGGGTTCAACGTCGAGTTAAGCACCTGGTCCCCACCGGCAAGCCCAATTCCACCACCTTCTTGTTTAGAGGGAATATCAAACCCGTCTGGTGCAAGAAAGAACGCGATTCCATCACCGTACATAGCCTGGTCCCCGACATTTATGATGAACTTAAATCGGGTGGTGAAATCAGCTAACTCACCTGAACTTTTGTCCCAAAGATGAAATAACTTCTGATATGTGACTCGACATGTACTCGAATGCATTTCTTGGTCCTGTTGGTTTCGGGTGAGTTGAATTACCGGACTAGAAGGTGCAGAATCTCCGGAGTAATTTAAGTCGTGATTATTTGGGCTGAAACTAGTGAAATTAAATGATAGCTTTGCCCAAGAGGGAAGTGCTAGGAAAAGTAAATACAAGATTATAATCATGGGAGAACACCGATGAAAAATTTCTTGTGTAATGAAACTGTAGATCTTATGTTCAGCATCAAAGAGCAAAAGTCATATCATATAATTCTGATGAGCAATGAAACACTCAATGAGACAACTTAGTTTCATATTTGGCCTGCAGATTAGACATACTTGCCTGTCTCGTATCTCTGATTTGTTGATGCCTTAGAATTAGAAACTCTGGTTATTGATTTCGAATTGTTGGAATTACCGAAAACTATTAATTAAACTAGATGAGCCACCAGTGGGGTGGGATATTACATACACAACTGTTTTTGGCAATCCAAGAATTGGCGATTGCCATGTTCCCCAAAGGAAAACCTCCATGAAGAAGCAGAACTGATGCTCTTAAATTATAGAAGTAATAAGTATTGTAACGAACTCTAATATACATGTTTACTTGTCATAGATTCATACAAAACATATATAGATTAATCATTCACCATGCCTATCCTTTGGAAAACGTATCTTTATCTCATTGAACATTGGTAAATTATGTTGCCCAGAATGATCTTTGATCTCTAGATCGCAAATGATAAACGTAACTTTATTGAATACTGAATGTGATAATACAATGTGATGATTACAAATGAAAATCCTAAGCCCTATTTATAGATTTCTAGAGTCACGATTGTAGAGATGTATCTCTTCGTGAATAGTCATGTCCCTTGAATGAATGGTTGTGATTTCACTTGAAGAGATGTGTCCCTTCCTTCTTGATCTTGTCCGTACAATCGAATAGGTGTGTTTTTTATCAAGAGTCGCGTCTACTGGTGGTGCCCCTTGAAGCCGTCGATCAATGAATGCGACCTAGGGGTCTTGCACCCTTTGGGGTGTCGGTTACAACCTTCTGATTTGGCACAATCATCCCCTCAACTTTGTAACCGCCATACTTTATAATAATTACTATATAAACCCTTATAGTTTAGGATGGGAAATGATTAGACTTTCATTCACCCCCTAATCATGAACATCCTTAACTTTATTGCAGATCTTGAACTCCGAGCAGTTCTCGCATTGTAGCAAACTTGACCCTTGCTAGTGCCTTTGTTAGTATGTCTGCCCGTTGTAGCTCTCCGCTTATGTGTTCTACTTCGATGTCCTCATTCTCCAAGCATTCTCTTATGAAATGATAGCGTGTATCAATGTGCTTGCTTCTTCCATGAAAGACTGGATTCCTCATGAGTGCTATTGCAGAAACATTATCAACCCTGAGTGTTATCTTCTCTTCCTTCCAGCTTGTAATTTCACTTAGCAATCTTTTAAGCCATAGTGCTTGGCATGCTACTGCAGTGACTGCCATGAATTCTGATTCACATGATGAGAGTGCCATTGTTTGCTGCTTCTGTGTGCACCAGGTTATAGGTGAATCTCCAAAGTAGAATACTAGACTTGTTGTTCCTTTTCCTTTGTCTGTGTTAACTCCATAACTGCTATCACTATAACCTGTGATCTTAAATCCTCCTTGCTTCTTGTAGATGATTCCATGCTCTTTAGTTCCTTTGATATAACGTAATACTTGCTTCACTGCTTTCAAGTGATGCTCCTTTGGTTCTTGCATGAATCTACTAAGCAGACTGACTGGGTAACATAGATCTGGCCTTGTATGCAATAAGTACCTGAGAGAATCTTTCAGGCTTCTATAATGCGTTGCATCTACTAGATCTCCCTCTTCAGTCTTTGTTAATTGCGTTCTTGGATGTATAGGAATCTTTGTATCGTTGCAGATTAACATATCAGTGTCTTTGAGAATCTTGTTGATATAGCCTGTCTGCTTGATGGCTATCTCACCCCCTGCTTGAATAACTTCTATTCCCAGATAGTATGCTAGCAATCCTAGATTGCTCATTTCAAACTTTTTCTCCATCTGAGACTTGAAAACATCTATCTCCTTCCTTGATGTTCCAGTGACTATCAAATCATCAACGTAGACTCCGACTATCAGTGTAGAAGTCTTACTAGTCCTTGTATAGATTGCATTCTCTAAAGTGCACTTCTTTGTCACACCCCGACCCGCAGCGGAAATAAGAGTCGGGGCATAATTGGGTTATCACCAAAGCACATGACATTTACTATTATGTTTCATAATTAAATGAAGTCAAAGTTACATTTCTCAAACCTTCAAACATGTTCATTCATTACAAAGGAAAATAACCAAATATAATAATCCAAACACTAAATCGTTTTATTTCTTCTAATCCAGGCCCTACGTGTTCCTAGCTGCTGCTGGTTCACCTGTATCATGTGTAAAAATGGAGGTTTTTGGGTCAACATAAGTTGGCGAGTGAACCTTATAGATAAACATTTAATAATGATTTTCTGGTTAGTTTATCAATAAAATATTGTGCATAATCATAAAAGAGCATATGTATGACGTCAAGCAATGGCAACATTGGTTACAATTATAGCATACATTAACAATTGATAACATACATGATCATACCAACATCATATGATAATTAACATAAATGAACTGTGAGATCAAGGCTCAATCAAACGGAGCCGATCGTATTGCATGAACTGAAAATGTAAATTGAACTGTGTGCTCAAGGCTCAATCAAACGGAGCCGAGCGTATTGCATGAACTTGAAATGTAAATTGAACTGTGCACTCAAGGCTCAATCAAACGGAGCCGAGCGTATTGCATGAACTTGAAATGTAAATAACCGATCAAGGCTCAATCAGACGGAGCCGATCGTGCGGGCACGCCCTGATCAACCGCATAATAAAATGGGGATCAAACTCAACCTCGAGGGATGGGGAGCTACGGCCTCAGCAATTGCATGTACTGAAATAATAGCTTGCAAACAATTCTAACTACTGAACAGCAACAACTAACACACATGTCATGATATGATATATGCACAATAACTTAGTTATAATAAGTAAATGAATAAGACACATGATACACCCCAAAAATGTGATTAAAACGGGGAATTTGAAGGGTTCACTCACATTGGGTGCGTTGGATTTGAATTGGTGAGATGCGCACGATTTAGATGAAACGAGTTAACGAGGAATCACTGACCTAAATAATAATAGGAAAAATATATTAAATGGATGGATTTTATTAAAGAGTTTTAATGGAATTTTTGGATATATATTTGTGAGTTTATGGCTATTTTCCATCCTTAAAAATGTTATTTTTAAGTATTTTTAATTGATTTTTAATTTAAATAAAACAAATAATTATTTAAAAAAAAATAATATTTTTTTACTGTTTGACCGTTGACCGTTGACCGTTGACCGGTTCGGTCAGCGGTAATTCTTGCGCCGAGCGGGATTCGAACCTGTGACCTTCCGTTCACGCGCACGTAGCTCTACCAACTGAGCTACGTGACTAACCCGTTAGAAAACTAGTTTTAATTATATTAATACACTTATTCGAATTTACCGAAAATTCCTTTATTTTACAAAACGTTTTATTCTCATTGAACCGGTGTTGGTGTCGAGACTCGATCGCGTGACGTGCAGTTTGTGTTGCACACAGTCCACCGCTGGACTGTGTGTCTAACCCGTGTATATTCTTGAATTATATTATACTTAACAACTACTCAATCTAACCCGGTTAGTTTTATGAATAAAAAAGGAATGTTATTACGCAGCGTGTGTGAAGCAAGGATCGAACTCGGGTCTCGTATATAAACTTTGCACACAGTCCACCGCTGGACTGTGTGTCTAACCCGTTAACTATCCGAATTTTATTTATTCTTAACCCGTTGTTATGCTCGTCTTCTTCACCGGTTTTACACAGATCACTGGTTCAGGGTTCTACTACTTAAATAACATGATTACTAGTTTGAATGAACAAACCGAACAGTTTGGGGAAAGGAATACCGGACAGGTCGTCTTCTTCAGGAAGTCCGGCGAGAACAGACAACTCTGTTATTGAAACTCCGGCTGAGAGGGGCTAATCAACAGAATTAAAGAATTAGATTTGAAATTGAACCAGAGTACATGGATTATTTACACGATTGAATGTGTTTACCGTCAACTAGCGTGGTTCCGGCGAATTCCAGAATTTCTCCGGCGAAACCAGAAATCCAGCAAAGTCTTCTGTGACTGACTTTGAGTGACGGAATAATGTTAGTAGTGTCCTAACAATAGATTGAAACAGCAAGAGAGTAGAATCTTACTGGTTTGAGTTGGACACGGTTTTCCGGCGAGAGTTGCAGAGAATTCCGGCGACAATTTTCTTGAGCTCAAAAGACTTGAAAACGCGACGAAAAGGGTTTGGAGTGTATTTGAAACAGTTATGAATCGTATAAATGATTGGAATCAGAATTATTTGAAGCTTGAATGTTTTTCGGTTTCAAAACCCAAAACTTGAAGTTCATTCAATCTGAACTTTAATTAGAAACCGATATGCGTCGGTTATGCGTTAATTAAACGAACGAAAACTGATTTGGCGATTTGGCTCACCGATTTCCGTTATACAGATATCAGTAACTGTTAATCCGAGTTTGCGTATAAAATTTAATTGTTTCACAATACTAACAGAAAACCATTGGTGGCGGAGTGGTTTGGAGCCAGAAGGTTAAGTCATTGGAGCAGTTGACCCGGGTTCGAGTCCGGTCAGCTCCAAACATTTTTTATTTATTTTATTTTAACTTTTTATCAAATATAACCTTTATAGTTTAGCTTATATATTAATTATGTAACGTTTAAACTCAAAATACTCATAAACACTTAATGAAATTTCGTAACTTGATATTTGATTACAAAACGAAGCGGGTTTTGGAGACCCGATTTATACAAATGTTACATTCTTGAAGTTAAGTGGCTTTAGAGTTTGATCTAACTTCGTATTCCAAGCACGTGGTGCTTGTCTCAATACATACAGAGCTTTTGATAGCTTATAAACCTTTCCTTCATCTCCTGGCTTTACAAATCCTTCCGACTGTGAGACATAGACCTCCTGTTGAGATCTCCGTGTAAGAATGCAGACTTCACGTCCAAGTGATGTACCTCCAAACCTTGATATGCTGCTAAAGCCAACATTAGTCGAACTGTCTCTATGCGTGCTACTGGTGCAAAGACTTCTTCAAAGTCTATCCCATGTTGCTGAACGTATCCTTTTGCTACCAGCCTTGCTTTATGTCTAGTGACTTTTCCATTTGCATCTCTCTTTGTCTTGAATACCCACTTTAAACCTATTGCCTTATGATCTCTTGGCAACTCTGTCAATCTCCAAGTGTTATTCTTGTTTATCGAGTCTAGCTCAGCCTTCATCGCTTCAATCCATTTTCTGTCACTAGATGCTTCATTGTAATTCCTTGGTTCTTCTTCAGCAAGTAGTAATTCTTGCGGATCTATTTGTATTTCCTCCGTCTCTTCGTATAGTTCTTCGAGACTTCTCAGTTTACCTGGAGTATCGCTAATACTCTCTGTTGTACTTTCAGATGTAGATGGACCTCTACTTGATAATCTGCTTGAACATCCTGATGAGTTCTGACTGTACGAATGTGCTGGCGGGGTTACATAGGAGTCTTGTTCTTCTGTCTGATCTACTCCTGAATCTTCATGATGTGGCCTGCTATTATCAGGACTTCCTGGTTCATTTTCTTCTAACTCTGGTGGGTTGTCACCTTCTTGAATGACAAAGTTTTCCATTCGGGATTTGCTAAATCTACCGTCTCCATATAACTATCCCAGTTCCATGGTTGGCCTTCCATGAACTTTACATCTCTACTAACACATATTTTGTGCTTTGCCGGATCATACAATCTGTATGCCTTTGATCCTTCTTCTATTCCAAGATATACCATGGGTGCACTTCTGTCGTCTAACTTCTTTTGTTGAAGTGGTAATACCTTAGCGTATGCTGTGCAGCCAAAAACCTTTAAGTGTTCCAGATTCGGCTTTCTTCCTTTCAATGCTTCATACGGGGTCTTGTTCACCAAAGCCTTCGTTGGAATCCGGTTTAATACGTATAGCGTATGTCTTATTGCTTCACCCCAAAAGTTCGGTGGCATGTTCATTGCCTTTAACATACTTCGAGTAGTTGACAACATCGTCCTTTTCCTTCTTTCTACTACTCCATTTTGCTGTGGGGAATACGGTGTTGTAAGCTGTCTTGCTATGCCGTTGTCTTTACAATACTTGTTGAATTCAGCCGACGTGAATTCTCCTCCTCTGTCCGTCCTTAGCATCTTTAACTTGGTTCGAGTTTCTATCTCCACCTTTTCTTTAAACTTCTTGAAAGTTTCGAATGCTTGATCCTTGGAAGTTAGTAGATATGCCCACATGTAGCGAGTGCAATCGTCTACAAGTAGAAATATGTACTTCTTCCCAGCATGTGTTGGTGGGGATATAGGACCACACAATTCTCCATAGACTAGATCCAGAGGTCTTAGAGGTCTGAATTTCGCCTGATTTGGAAATGGTGTCCTACTATGTTTTCCTAATAAGCATGCGTCACATACTTGACTGGCATGACTTATTTGGGGAACTCCATGTACCAAGTTCTTCCGAGTCATTTCTTTGATAGCGTCAAAGTGTAAATGGCCTAACCTCGCGTGCCATAACCATGCTAAATCTTCTGTGTTTGAGAACAGGCATATTGGCCTTCCAATCTTCAATTTTACTTTATACAGCCTGTTCCTCATCCTCCTGACTCGCATTAGTAACTTTTTATTTCTGTCGCGGACTGTTAGTAAGTCTCAGTCCATGACTACTTTGCAACCGATTTTTGTGAGTTGTCCAAGGCTCAATATGTTGCTTTTCAGACTTGGAATGTAGTATACTTGAGAAACAATCTTCTGTTCTTGGTTCAGACATTCCAGCAGTATTGAACCTATGCCTTTAATTTCTACGTGCGACCCGTCACCGAAACGTACTTGCGCCGTCACCTTTTCATCTAATTCTCTAAAGTGACTTCGCATGCCTGTCATGTGGTTGCTTGCCCCGTTGTCTAAGTACCATAAACTTTCATCTTCTGTAGCGTACCTTTCTGGTTCTATGCGTTCTTTGTTTAGTAGAACCCTTTCTTGAACAACGTTTTCTCCTTATATTGTCATTAACAATACAGGTGCTTCGTCTTCCTCGACGAGATTTAAGTGTTCTTGTACAACATCTTTCTCATGACAGTCTTTCTTAAAGTGTCCAAACTTCTGACACTTAAAGCAGTGGATCTTACTTGAGTCTGTTTGATTCCTTCCAAACTTCCTCCAATTCTTAGAGTTTCCGCCTCTTGGTCTGAACGAAGATCTTTCATTCCTAGTGCTTTGCCTATCTCTGTTGTCTCGCTAATTTCCACGCGGTGGGTTGAACCTGCCACGCCCGCGGTTTCCAAACTGTCTTCCTCTGCCAGTGTTGTTATCTTGATGTGTAAACATTAACTTGTCTTGACTTTCTCCTGGGCTTCCTTTCTTTTGCTTAAGTCTTTCTTCGAACGTTCTTAACCATCCGACCGCTTCTTCTAATGTCATTGTTTCTAGATCAGAGTACTGTTCCATCGAGGCGACAATCTGAGTAAACTTATCTGGCAAGGCATTTGAGAGTTTGCGTACCAGAGTCGGTTGACTCAGCGTTGTCCCTAATTCACTTTCCCGGGTAACAACACTATTTATCTTTGCGGTGAAAGAGTCCATAGTGTCATCTTCCCTCATTTGCATTAACTCAAATTCTGATATGAGTGTATGCCAACGCGCCTTTTGTACCCGATCAACACCAACGTGTCTCGTTTTCAAATTTTCCCAAATTTCCTTTGCAGTTTTACAACTTGCAACTTGCAATACAACATCCTCCGGTATTGCTTGAAACAGATAAGCGATCGCCGACTTATCCTTTTTAACATCTGTCTGTGTATTTTCCCCTGGTTCAATCGTTTCCCATAAACCATTGGCTTCCAAATCGTTTTGATGCGAGTTGCCCAAACCGTATAATTTGTCGGTTTCAAAATTGGACATTGAAACTGGGAAACAGAACTTCCTTCCTTTTGAATTACTATTTGTGGATTCGGTCCGGTTACCGCCGACATATCCTCTAACCGAACAATCTTCACTTCTCAACAAACTTGTAATCAACCAAACTTATTTCTGACCCGCGAGTATCCCGAAACGCGTAATAACCAATCAATCAACTTCGCACTATAACCCCGAAATCAAAACCCTTGATTTCTAACCCCTAGTTTGAAATCCCTGAACCGAAACTAATAAACCGAATTGAAACTTGTGAATTGAAAAGATAAAACCTGATCGCGAAAATCCCTGCGATGCCGTAGAGCCTGATGCTCTGATACCAATTGTTGCCCAGAATGATCTTTGATCTCTAGATCGCAAATGATAAACGTAAATTTATTGAATACTGAATGTGATAATACAATGTGATGATTACAAATGAAAATCCTAAGCCCTATTATAGATTTCTAGAGTCACGAGTGTAGAGATATGTCTCTTCGTGAATAGTCATGTCCCTTGAATGAATGGTTGTGATTTCACTTGAAGAGATGTGTCCCTTCCTTCTTGATCTTGTCCGTACAATCGAATAGGTGTGTTTTTGATCAAGAGTCGCGTCTCCTGGTGGTGCCCCTTGAAGCCGTCGATCAATGAATGCGACTTAGGGGTCTCGCACCCTTTGGGGTGTCGGTTACAACCTTCTGATTTGGCACAATCAGCCCCTCAACTTTGTAACCGCTATACTTTATAATAATTACTTTATAACCCTTATAGTTTAGGATGGGAAATGATTAGACTTTCAAATTGTTGGGAAAATCGAAATTTGCTTGGATAAATTTGAAGTCGTGTAATAACTTTCAGATCAAACAATTGGAGTGGCTACCACTCTTTGATCGGATAAAATCAGATTTGATTCTAGATTTCTGTATGGGATTTTGATTGTGAGATTTTGGGGATTAGTCAAGAATCAAAATTCGTCCAGGGTTTTTCTCTAAAAATTTGGGAGCGTATTTCAGTTTTTCACAACTGCTTGCAGTTTCAATTTTGAACAAAAACACCTTTAGTCCCTCAAGTTTCAAAATTGCACATTTAGCCCAAAAATGAGTTTATCACAACTGCCGCCCTTTGGACCCTGCTCCCAGGGGCGGTGCTCCGGACCCCCGCCAAGGGGGCGCTACCCCCTTGGATCCCCCGTTAGTCCCGATGATATTCAAATAAGCATGCACTCTTATTTGAACGTCACACGCAATCTCAAATTACACTAAAATATCCAACATACCTCCCCATTTTAGTGTAATCAAGGATTACCTAACTTGTTCATAGCAATCAAACAAACAAATGCATAAATGAAATGTCGTGACGATTGAATTTCGTATTAGTATATTACACATTCCAAATATTCGAATTTAAGGGTGTCTCTAAGGATTGAACCCTTAATATCCATACTGAATACATGAAGATAATATACACAGTAGTTTACATACATAGATCTAACTTGACACTATCTTTTACTAGCCTATGTCCCTATCCTTCATAAGCATATCAAATCCAAGTCCAAGCATCTTGAAGCAGCTAAACTTCATGCTCATAAAGGTAGCTCTTTTACTCTTGCACCTGCAAATGCAATTTTTCAAAAGAGCTATTAAGAAGATATACCTCAACCTTACTTAACTTGCAGATCTAAACATACCTTTAATATATATTTAATGTTGTGTTCCAAACTCTAGATGTTAAGCTTTCCACATTGAATTCTGCACCTAACGTCATATTAGGTGGGAATTGGGTATCTTAACATGAGAGTTTTCAGATGGACTTTAACCCTAATCCCACAACTGATCCTTTCACGAGATCTCTAGTTAACCCTTTGGTTAAGTGATCAGCTAAGTTATGTTGAGTTCTCACATACTCAACCGAAATCGCACCATGCATGATGAGCTCACGAACCATGCTATGTCTCACACCTAAGTGTCTTGACTTGCCATTATACACTTGACTATACGCCTTAGCCAGTGTAGCTTCACTGTCACACCTTATATAAATGGGAGCCATTGGTTTTGGCCACAATGGAATCTCATAAATCAAGTTTCTTAGCCACTCAGCTTCTTTGCCAGCTGCGGCTAACGCTACAAACTCAGACTCCATTGTTGAATCAGTTATGCAAGTCTGTTTCTTTGAAGCCCAAGAAATGGCACCTCCTCCAAGTAGGAATACCCAACCACTTGTGGAAGAATGATCTTCCTTATTGTTTATCCAACTTGCATCGGAATATCCTTCACTCACCGAAGGAAATCCAATGTAAGTTAGACCATAATCCATGGTTCCTTTCAAGTATTTGAATACTCGACCTAGTGCTTGCCAGTGATGAGTACTAAGATTGCTAGTAAACCTACTAAGTTTTCCAACAGCATACGCTATATCTGGTCTGGTGCAGATCATAGCATACGTAAGTGATCCAATCTCTTGAGTACTCAAGTGGAGATACTGCAATGCCTTTATTAGGTAATAGCTTCAGACTAGGATCAACAGGAGTACTTGCGGGAGAACAATCCTTGAAATTGAACTTGTTCAAGATCTTCTCAATATAGCGTGATTGAGAGATTGAAATGCCAATGTTCTCACGTTTGATTTAATACCTAAAATCACCTCAGCCTCCCCCATATCTGTAACATTTGTCAAAAACGGGTTTCCAAAACCCGCTCCGTTTTGTAATCGAATATCAAGTTATAAATGTCACGTTGAATATTTATGATTATTTTGATTTAAAATGATACATAATTAATAAATAAACTAAACTATAAAAATGAGATTTGATAAAAAGTTAAAACAAAATAAATAAAAAGGATATGTGGTTGCCGGGACTTGAACCCGGGTTAGCCAGAACTGGATCCAACGACTTAACACACACCCGCATCACCACTCCGCCACTTGTTATTTTCTGTTATCCCTAGGAAACAAATAACATTTATACACAAACTCGGTTAAACCGGTTGCGCCAACTGAGAAACGGAAATCGGCAATTCAATCGTCAAATCGTTTGATTACTCGCATATTCACGTTTATAACCGATGAACCGATGTCTTTAATCAATTCAGAAGTGATTGAACATCAATTTTCATTACTATCGGTTTTTACAACCGAAAAGAATCAAAGTCCCAATTACTTCAACTCCAGACCCCTCTCGCGACTCAGAAACGTCACACCAATACTCCATTTCACTCTCGTCACATTTTCAGACCATCAGAACGTCTAAATCAACTCGCCGGAATTTTCTGCAAAATTCGCCGGAAAACCGTATTCATCCTCAAACGGTAAATCTTTCAATATCATTGTAGTTCAACAATTGTTATGCTATTTCTAACTTAAACCTCTCAATTGAAATCGAATTCAGGCACTGTATTCAGCTAATTTCAGTTCGCCGGAAAGATTCTGAAAATCTCTATATTCATCTGAGAATCGGTAAGGGCATTCAAACCCTCTGTTAACATTTGCTGATCACTTCAATTTCACGATTAGCTAATAAAAACGGTTAATTGTCTTGTTCAGTTGAAGAGCATAAAAACAGGGACCGACACATTGCCGGAATTCTGAAATAAACCGTTCATCGGTATGTTCACCTCTAATTACCGTCTCTGTCATTTCATTTTAGCCTTAAGAATATTTGTTAATCGTAAAAACAAGAAACGGATCAGTGATTCAGTCGTCGGAAATTTGAATGAAGAAGACGAAGTTAGTTAAGTTATAAGTTTATTTTAAACCTGTAAAATGAACGGGTTAGACACACAGTCCAGCGGTGGACTGTGTGCAAAATATACACGCACGTCACAAGTTCGATTCCTGATACACGCACACCTTATGTAATAAAATGCCTTTTTGTTTAAAAACTAAACCGTGTTAACTTTGTTAGTTGTTAAGTACAATAAAAACCGAGATATTAACCAGGTTAGACACACAGTCCAGCGGTGGACTGTGTGCAACACTAAGTCACATGTCGCGCGTTCGAAACCCGTCACTGGCACCGGTTCGTTGAATTAAAATGTTTTTTAAATTAAAAGAATTTTGGTTAAACCGAATTAGTATATAAATATAATTAAAAACAAGATTATTTCGGGTTAGACACGTAGCTCAGTTGGTAGAGCTGCGTGCACGCGTACGGGAGGTCTCGGGTTCGAGCCTCACCCTGCGCAAACAATTCCACTGACCGAACCGGTCAACAAGTCAACGGTCAACGGTCAACGGTCAACGCAAAATAAACAATTTTTTTATATTTTTATTTATTTAATTTAATTTAAAAATCAATTAAAAATACTTAAAAATAACATTTTTAAAGATAGAAAATAGCCTTAAACTCACAAAAATATATCTAAAAAATTCATTAAAATCCTTAATAAAATCCACTCATTTAATATATTTTTCCGTTATTATTTAGGTTAGTATTTCTCGTTGTTCTACTCATCCAATTCGTGCGCATCTCACATCTCCAATCCAATGCACCCAATGTGAGTGAATCTTTACAAATTCCCCGTTTTAATCACGTTTTGGGGTGTATCATGTGTCTTGTTATATATATTATAGTTAAACCATTGTGCATACATCATATCATGAACTTGTGTATTCAGTTTGTTTCAATTGTTGTGTAGTTATTGTTGGATGCAATTTATTATTTTCAGTACATGCAATTTCATAGGCCGCCGCTCCCCATTACATTATGAGTGTTGAGCATGTTCCCCATTTCATTATGAGGTTGAACCTGGCGTGCCCACATACGATCGGCTCCATTTGATTGAGCCTTGATCGCACAGACATTTTCATTTTCAGTACATGCAGTACGATCGGCTCCGTTTGATTGAGCCTTGATCGCACAGTTTCATTTATGTTATTTATCGTATGATGTTGGTATGACTATGTATGCTATCATATGTTATTGTATGTTATAGTTGTGATTGCTATTTGCCACTGCTTGATTATTTACATTTGCTCATTTATGATTATGCACAATTTTTCATTGATAAACTAACAAGTAAATCATTAATAAATGTTTATCTAATAAGGTTCACTCGCCAACTTATGTTGACCCAAAAACCCCATTTTTATACATGATACAGGTGAGCCAGCTGCAGTCAGGAACACATAGGATTGGACTAGAAGAATAAAATGATTTAGAGTTTGGGATTGTTATGTTTGGTTTATTATCTTTGTATTGTATGGACATGTTTGGATATTTGGAAATGTAACTTTGACTTTAATAAATATGAAACATATTAGTAAATGTCATGAGCTTTGGTGATAACCCAATTATGCCCCGACTCATATTCCGCTGCGGGTCGGGGTGTGACAGATTGGTATTAGAGCCAGGTTATAGGGATATAGGATAGGTTATTAGACCCTTAGAGCCTATACTATAGTTGATTAGAAACTTATAAGATTTTTGTGTGTTACATGCAAAATTTCATGATGTTTATATGTTTTATGTTAAATGTTACATTCAAAGTTATGCAAGCATGTTCATAAGTATATATTATCATATAATGCCTATTATGAATCATATACTCATAACATATCACATTCATGAAAGCACACACCACATCATGATTGCTTTTACAATGATTTTTGTGTTTTCAAATCTCATCAAAGTGAGTTCGCATGACGGGCATGTAGTAACTGGAAGGGTACCAGTACCGGTAGTCGGAACGTCCTGTCTAGGCTGGCATTCGTATAAATCCAAAATAAAGGACCAGTTTGCCTACCTGGGGACTAACGATGAGAGTACGAAATACCTATTAGGCCAAAGCATGCTATACCAAACGTCGTGTGAGCTAACCCCACTTTGAGTTGTCATTGTGTCTACACCTGGACACGTTCCGACCAAACATCTCATGAACATATTTTGTGGTTTGCATTCGGGTGATGCAAGTGTTAAATTGCCAATACTAATGTGAATCCTACCAAGCCAATAGCCATGGGGGCCCACATGACTATATAGGTGAAGGTATGGGGGACATTTGAGGCCCAACATGAGCAAACCCAAGACATCCTATGGATGTAGTTGCATTATTGATATTTATGTTATTTTCATTTTTCTAAAGACACATGACACCTAAAAAGACACCATAAACTCACAATCTTCTCATGTATGTTCCTGTAGATGTCGTCCAGACAACAACGAAGGGGTAAAAGATCAGGAAGGTCTCAGGAACGCTTGGCCACCACAAATCGCGAAACAAATGGCCACGATACTGCCTGACATTGTGGTCCAAGTGCAACAAGCCCTCGCTACAAATCCTACTAACCCTCCCCAACAACATGACCAGAACATCGACAACCCTCCTACCAGCAAGTGTTCATACAAACATTTCAAGTCTTGTGATCCTCCTAAATTTGAAGGGACCGAGGGTGTCACTGCTCTCCTACATTGGTTCGAGGAGATGGAAAACACCTTCCTCAACTGCGATTGTCCTGAGGATCGCAAGGTTCGATACGCTACCGGGAGACTATTTGGGGTAGCTCTCACTTGGTGGAATACTGAGAAAGGGAAGAGGGAACTGAAGATGCAATGGCCTTAACTTGGGAGGAGTTAAGGGAAATCATGACTAGGCGTTTCTGTCCTAGGAGTGAAATTAAAAAGCTGGAGGACGAATTTCATTCTCTAAAGCAAAAGGAGGGTGATCACACCACCTATAACAAGAGGTTCTTGGAGTTGAACCAAATGGTTCCAAATTTGTTCACCCCAACTTATCGTCTGATCGAGCATTATATTCGAGGACTTCCCTCGAAATCCAAGATTCAGTTCTCAGCATCTCACCAGTAACACTTGAAGCTGCTATGGAGCTAGCAACTGAACTGACGAGAACCGAAATTCGCAACGGAAGTTCAAAGAAGAGAAAAAGAAAGCCCCTGTTAAGGGTCAAACTTCAAACCATCCCATCTCTTCCTCTAAGTTTGCTAACAAGAGGAAGCGCAACACCAGAAATTTTGCAGTTACTCAAACCAACTCCCCTATTCCTGCTGCACCCATTACTCAAGTCACTCCTTCACCCGCACCATACAGAAGACCTTACACTGGCCCGCTACCAAAATGAAACCGTTGCCAATATCACAATTCCCCTGATCATCCTTGCCAATATTGCACCGGCTGCGGTCGCGCAGGTCATACTGTTCAAACCTGCCGCATGCCTCAACGAACGAACCGCCACCAACCTTTAACCCAAACCCACCAACAGTTAATGGGTCAAGCCCAACAACCCCTGCCATTTCCACCCACCCAACATTTAGCCCAAACATACCACCAACCCAATTATCCTATAGGCCAACCTATGCGGGCTTGCTACAATTGCGGAGACCCAAGCCATTTCAGAAACACTTGTCCAAGGTTGGTAAACATCATTCATGCTCAGGCCCAAGCCAACCCGGTGAATCAAACGAACCAAGCTCCTCCACCTGCAAGAGGAAGAGCTTTCAATATTAACGCGAATCAGGCTAGAGCTGACGGCAATGTGGTTAACGGTACGTTCCTTATAAATGGTAGATATGCATCTATGTTATTTGATACTGGTGCGGATAGAAGTTTTGTGTCTTTAGAATTTGAACCTATCTTAAGCAAAAATCGGGATAAGCTCACGGAATCCATAACGGTAGAAGTTGCGGACGGGAAACCAGTTTCATTAAACTCTATTATACGCAACTGTACACTCACCTTA
The DNA here is from genome assembly GCA_947069175.1 of Scalesia atractyloides. Taxonomy (NCBI): domain Eukaryota; kingdom Viridiplantae; phylum Streptophyta; class Magnoliopsida; order Asterales; family Asteraceae; genus Scalesia; species Scalesia atractyloides. Next base: position 103,785,247 of record CAMTDV010000018.1, read on the forward strand.
AACGACCACGATTTCTCAGTCGACCTTATTCTATGAAGCTGGGAAGTTTTGATATCATAATCGGTATGGATTGGCTCAGTCAACATCAGGCAGAAGTTGTATGTCGCGAAAAATTTATTCGTATTCCTCTTTCAAACGGTCAGACTCTTCGAATCATTGGAGAAACCTCGTCAAAAGGGCTCAGCTTAATGTCTTGTCTTCAAGCTCAAAAATATCTTCGCAAGAATTATGTCGCGTTTTTAGCTCATATCATCAAAAAGGGAACCATGGAGAAGAAAATTGAAGACATTCATGTAGTAAAAGACTTCCCGTAAGTTTTTCCTGACGACATTTCAGGACTTCCTCCAGTTAGAGACGTCGAATTCCGTATTGATCTTATACCTGGTGCTACACCAGTTGCAAAGTCTACTTATAGGTTAGCCCCCTCTGAAATGCAAGAGCTAGCCAGTCAATTACAAGAGTTGACTGACAAGGGATTCATACGTCCCAGCTCGTCGCCTTGGGGTGCACCTGTCCTTTTTGTAAAGAAGAAAGATGGATCGTTTCGTATGTGCATCGACTATAGGGAGCTCAACAAATTAACAATCAAGAATCGTTACCCTTTACCTCGCATTGATGATCTTCTTGACCAACTTCAAGGTGCCAATTGCTTTTCAAAAATCGACCTTCGATCTGGCTATCATCAACTTAGAGTGCATGAAGAAGACGTCCCTAAGACTGCTTTTCGAACTCGTTATGGCCCAAATTATGAATTCATGGTCATGCCATTTGGTTTAACCAACGCACCAGTTGTCTTCATGGATCTAATGAACAGAGTCTGCAAACCTTATCTTGATCGATTTGTCATAGTTTTCATCGACGATATTCTTATTTATTCAAAATCTAAATCTGATCATGAGCGTCATCTTCGACTCATCCTTGCACTTCTAGAAAAGAAAAGCTTTATGCCAAATTCTCCAAATGTGAATTCTGGTTAAAAGAGGTGCAATTCCTCGGGCATGTAGTCAATGACAAGGGAATACATGTCGACCCTTCAAAGATCAAAGCGGTTCAAGAATGGCAAGCTCCACGTACACCAACTGAAGTAAGATCTTTTCTTGGTTTGGCTGGTTATTATCGTCGGTTCATTTCAAACTTCTCTCGCATTGCTGTACCACTCACGGCTTTAACTCATAAGGGAAAACCTTTCATATGGGGACCCAAGCAAGAAGAAGCCTTCCAAACCCTCAAACAAAAACTTTGTGATGCACCAATCCTCACTCTTCCTGAAGGTTGTGATGATTTTGTGGTCTATTGCGACGCGTCAGGGCAAGGATTGGGCTGCGTTCTAATGCAAAGAGGAAAAGTTATAGCTTATGCTTCAAGACAACTCAAGACACATGAAAAGAACTACACCACTCATGACCTAGAACTTGGAGCCGTTGTGTTCGCTCTTAAGATATGGAGACATTATCTCTATGGTACTAAGTGTGAAATATACACTGACCACAAGAGTCTTCAACATATCTTCAATCAAAAGGAGTTAAACATGAGGCAACGAAGATGGGTCGAACTTCTAAATGATTACGACTGTGAAATTAGATACCACCCTGGTAAAGCAAATGTGGTGGCTGATGCACTTAGTCGAAAGGGTTATGCGAACTCCATTCATCTTCTATGTTCGCAAATTATAACCGACATTAAAGATCAAATTCGAGAAGCCCAACACGTTTCAATAACAGAAGAAGATGTACGAAAGGAGATGTCCTGTGGAGCTGAGCTAAAAATTGAAACTAAATCAGACGGTATTCTGTACTACCTAGATCGTATCTGGATTCCTAACCACAACAATCTTCGTGAAACTCTTATGAATGAAGCTCACAAAACGCGATACTCTATACACCCAGGGGCCGATAAGATGTATCAAGACCTACGATATACCTATTGGTGGCCTGGAATGAAGAAGGATAGTGTTGTATTTGTTTCTAAGTGCCTTACATGTTCCAAGGTGAAAGCTGAACACCAAAGACGCTCAGGACTTCTCGTCCAACCTGAAATACCTGTATGGAAGTGGGAAAATATAACCATGGACTTCATTACCGGGTTACCTCGCACTTCTGGTGGGTATGACACTATATGGGTAATAATTGACCGACTTACAAAATCAGCTCACTTTATTCCTATCCGCGAAGATTTAAGAACGAAAAGCTTGCTCGTATCTATATCAGCGAAATCGTAAGCCGACATGGGGTACCGTTAAGCATTATTTCTGATCGTGATGGTCGTTTCACTTCACGAACATGGCTAGCAGTACAATCCGCTATGGGTACGCGATTAGATCTCAGTACCGCCTATCATCCTCAAACTGATGGACAATCTGAGCGCACCATTCAAACTCTTGAAGATATGCTTCAAGCATGTGTCATAGACTTCAAGGGAAATTGGGATGTCCACCTACCGTTAGTTGAATTTTCGTACAACAACAGCCATCATTCAAGCATCGGCATGGCACCTTTTGAAGCCTTATATGGTCGTAAGTGCCGATCTCCTGTATGTTGGCACGAAATTGGGGAAGCTCAAATTACTGGTCCAGAATTGATCCAAGAAACCACAGACAAGATCCATCAAATTCGAAACAATCTTCTAGCGGCTCAAAGTCGTCAAAAGAGTTATGCAGATAAACGACGGAAGCCCTTAGAGTTTAACATTGGTGATCATGTACTACTAAAAGTATCACCGTGGAAGGGAGTAGTTCGTTTTGGTCAAAAGGGTAAGCTAGCACACGTTACGTAGGACCTTTCAAGATACTCGAAAGAGTAGGTCCTATAGCATACAAGCTTGATCTACCAGAAGAACTCAACAGGATTCATCCCACATTCCACGTGTCGAACTTGAAGAAGTGCCTCGCTGATGAAAACCTCCACATTCCTCTGGAAGATATTCAGATTGATGAATCTATGCATTTTATTGAAAGACCAGTAGAGATCATGGACTTCGGAGAGAAACGTCTACGACGAAGTCGCATTCCAATTGTTAGGGTACGCTGGGAGTCGAAACGGCGACCTGAGTTTACTTGGGAACGTGAAGACTCAATGCGTGAAAAATACCCGCATCTTTTTCCTACTACTTCAAACTACTTAAATTTCGGGACGAAATTCCTAAAAGTAGGGGATACTGTAACATTTGTCAAAAACGGGTTTCAAAACCTGGTCCGTTTTGTAATCGAATATCAAGTTATAAATGTCACGTTGAATATTTATGATTATTTTGATTTAAAATGATACATAATTAATAAATAAACTAAACTATAAAAATTAGATTTGATAAAAAGTTAAAACAAAATAAATAAAAAGGATATGTGGCTGCCGGGACTCGAACCCGGGTCAGCCAGAACTGGATCCAACGACTTAACACACACTCGCAATCACCACTCCGCCACTTGTTATTTTCTGTTATCCCTAGGAAACAAATAACATTTATACACAAACTCGGTTAAACCGGTTGCGCCAACTGAGAAACGAAATCGGCAATTCAATCGTCAAATCGTTTGATTACTCGCACATTCACGTTTATAACCGATGAACCGATGTCTTTAAACAATTCAGAAGTGATTGAACATCAATTTTCATTACTATCGGTTTTTATAACCGAAAAGAATCAAAGTCCCAATTACTTCAACTCCAGACCCCTCTCGCGACTCAGAAACGTCATACCAATACTCCATTTCACTCTCATCACATTTTCAGACCATCAGAACGTCTAAATCAACTCGCCGGAATTTTCTGCAAAATTCGCCGGAAAACCGTATTCATCCTCAAACGGTAAATCTTTCAATATCATTGTAGTTCAACAATTGTTAGGCTATTTCTAACTTAAACCTCTCAATTGAAATCGAATTCAGGCACTGTATTCAGCTAATTTCAGTTCGCCGAAAAGATTCTGAAAATCTCTATATTCATCTGAGAATCGGTAAGGGCATTCAAACCCTCTGTTAACATTTGCTGATCACTTCAATTTCACGATTAGCTAATAAAAACGGTTAATTGTCTTGTTCAGTTGAAGAGCATAAAAACAGGGACCGACACATTGCCGGAATTCTGAAATAAACCGTTCATCGGTATGTTCACCTCTAATTACCGTCTCTGTCATTTCATTTTAGCCTTAAGAATATTTGTTAATCGTAAAAACAAGAAACGGATCAGTGATTCAGTCGTCGGAAATTTGAATGAAGAAGACGAAGTTAGTTAAGTTATAAGTTTATTTAAAACCTGTAAAATGAACGGGTTGGACACACAGTCCAGCGGTGGACTGTGTGCAAAATATACACGCACGTCACAAGTTCGATTCCTGATACACGCACACCTTATGTAATAAAATGCCTTTTTGTTTAAAAACTAAACCGGGTTAACTTCGTTAGTTGTTAAGTATAATAAAAACCGAGATATTAACCAGGTTAGACACACAGTCCAGCGGTGGACTGTGTGCAACACTAAGTCACATGTCGCGCGTTCGAAACCCGTCACTGGCACCGGTTCGTTGAATTAAAATGTTTTTGAAATTAAAAGAATTTTGGTTAAACCGAATTAGTATATAAATATAATTAAAAACAAGATTATTTCGGGTTAGACACGTAGCTCAGTTGGTAGAGCTGCGTGCATGCGTACGGGAGGTCTCGGGTTCGAGCCTCACCCGGCGCAAACAATTCCACTGACCGAACCGGTCAACAAGTCAACAAGTCAACGGTCAACGGTCAACGCAAAATAAACAATTTTTTATATTTTATTTATTTAATTTAATTTAAAAATCAATTAAAAATACTTAAAAATAACATTTTTAAAGATAGAAAATAGCCTTAAACTCACAAAAATATATCTAAAAATTTCATTAAAATCCTTAATAAAATCCACTCATTTAATATATTTTTCCGTTATTATTTAGGTTAGTATTTCTCGTTGTTCTACTCATCCAATTCGTGGGCATCTCACCATCTCCAATCCAACGCACCCAATGTGAGTGAATCTTTACAAATTCTCAGTTTAATCACGTTTTGGGGTGTATCATGTGTCTTGTTATATATATTATAATTAAACCATTGTGCATACATCATATCATGAACTTGTGTATTCAGTTTGTTTCAATTGTTGTGTAGTTATTGTTGGATGCAATTTATTATTTTCAGTACATACAATTCATAGGCCGCCGCTCCCCATTACATTATGAGCGTTGAGCATGTTCCCCATTTCATTATGAGGTTGAACCTGGCGTGCCCACATACGATCGGCTCCGTTTGATTGAGCCTTGATCGCACAGACATTTTCATTTTCAGTACATGCAGTAACGATCGGCTCCGTTTGATTGAGCCTTGATCGCACAGTTTCATTTATGTTATTTATCGTATGATGTTGGTATGACTATGTATGCTATCATATGTTATTGTATGTTATAGTTGTGATTGCTATTTGCCACTGCTTGATTATTTACATTTGCTCATTTATGATTATGCACAATTTTTCATTGATAAACTAACAAGTAAATCATTAATAAATGTTTATCTAATAAGGTTCACTCGCCAACTTATGTTGACCCCAAAAACCCCCATTTTTATACATGATACAGGTGAGCCAGCTGCAGTCAGGAACACATAGGATTGGACTAGAAGAATAAAATGATTTAGAGTTTGGGATTGTTATGTTTGGTTTATTATCTTTGTATTGTATGGACATGTTTGGATATTTGGAAATGTAACTTTGACTTTAATAAATATGAAACATATTAGTAAATGTCATGAGCTTTGGTGATAACCCAATTATGCCCCGACTCATATTCCGCTGCGGGTCGGGGTGTGACAATATCTTTCATAGCAAACATAGATGATAAAAATTCTTTTGTTCTATTAACTTGATCTTGGTTAGTGCCAAAAATCAACATATCATCTACATACAAACAGATCAAGACTCCGTTTCCAGAAGCATCAAACTTGCTATAAACACATTTATCTGCTTGGTTTAAAGCAAAACCATTAGACAATACAATCTCATCAAACTTTTGATGCCACTGTTTGGGTGCTTGCTTCAAACCATAAAGAGATTTAATTAGTTTACACACCTTGTTTTCACTTCCAGGCATAACAAACCCTTCTAGCTGTTTCATGTAAATCTCCTCATCTAATTCACCATTTAGAAATACAGTTTTCACATCCATTTGGTGAATTACAAAATTATGTATAGCAGCAAGTGCTAATAATAATCTAATGGTGGATATCCTTGCTACAGGAGCATATGTATCAAAGAAGTCAATACCCTCCTTTTGTCTAAACCCTTGGATTACTAATTTGGCTTTGAACTTATCAATAGTACCATCCACCTTCATCTTCCTCTTGAAGATCCATTTACTTCCCAATGGTTTACAACCAGGAGGTAAATCCACCAATTTCCAAGTGTTATTTTGCAAAATAGAATCCTTTTCATCTTGGATGGCTTCTTTCCAAAATGAAACATCCCGTGAAGCCATTGCTTCACTATATGTCTTTGGATCCTCATTAACATGGAAGCAATATTGATATTGAAAATCAATATCATTTCTAGATCCCTCAACTAAGTAGAGTTGAAAATCATCACATAAGACTTGGCCTTTCTTTCTCTTGAACTCCTTCTTGGTTCAGTGCTAGTTGAAGGCATGATTTCTTTTTCACTAGAAATCTTAAGAGAAGGATTCATATCCTTTGGCCTAGGTATAGATGTGAATCTTTCTTCACCATATTCTACATTTCCACTTCTTGCCTCAATAACTGTATGTACTGAAACGTGGTCATTTGGTTCTATTACATAGAACCTGTGAGCAAATGAGTGCTCAGCATATCCAATGAAAATGCATTTTTACCTCATTCCCCTAAATTTCTTATCTAGGATCATTGAGCCTAACCACGGCTCTACAACCCTAAACTCGTAGTTTTTGCAACTCGGGTGGCTTTTTATACCAAAGCTCAAAAGGGGTTGTTTTGTTCCTTTTATTAGGAACCGGTTTAACAAATAACAGGCTGTCAACATAGCCTCTCCCCAAAACCCATTATTTAAACTCGAATGGGACAGCATGGTATTAACCATCTCTTTTAGTGTCCTATTCTTCCTTTCCGCCACACCATTTTGTTCCGGTGTGTAAGGAGCTGTGGTAAGGTGTATTATTCCAGTTGATTGGAAATATTCCGGATCAAAATACTCACCACCTCTATCCGTATGTAGGGTTTTGATCAATTCACTTCGATGAAGCTCCACTTCTTGTTTATAGATTTTAAACTTTTCCAGAGCTTCATCTTTTGCATGTAATAAGTAAACGTAACAGAATCTAGTAGCATCATCTATAAAGATTACAACATACTTCTTGTTACCCAATGATGGTGTACCATGAAAATCACATAGATCACTATGTATCAAATCTAATAGTTTACTTTCTCTAGTAACATGTTGCATGAATGGTTTTCTAGTTATTTTATTCAACTTGCAGATATGGCATTTTTCATGTGTTAAATTAATTGCCGGAATTAAGCTATTTTAGACATTTTCATAAGTCTTTTATAATGTACATGTCCTAGTCTAGCATGCCATAATTCAGATTTTGACGAATTTACACTAGATGACGAATCAATCATACAAACAGAATTATCACTAAACGGCACTTCTAGATTTAACATAATCATACCATTACATAGATAACCAAATCCGATAAAAGAACCATGTCTTGACAAGATATACTTGTCACATTCTAACACTTGTTTGTACCCGCAATTATTTAATACGATACCGGATAACAAGTTTTTCCGAATGCCGGGTACATACAATACATTACTTAAACTTATAGTTTTTCCCGAAGTAAATACTAGTACTACACTTCCAATTCCGGGGATTGGCTCGGTTGCAACATTTCCCATCTTTAAAAGAGATCCATCTTCAATTAAGGTATGGTCCTTGAACCATCTTCGATCCTTACTCCGTGACTTTTGCTCCTGAGTCGTACCACCAAGCAACAGATCATGCACATAAAATGCTTCAAAAATTAGTGACACATAATTCACATCCGAATTATAATTAAAGTTTAATCTCTGACCTTGTTGCTTTGGATCCTTCGAGGATCCACTAGTACCAGCTTCATTATTGGCTTTACCAACACGACAATCTCTCTTGAAGTGTCCTGGTTTACCACACTTCCAACAACCTTGATCCTTGGTCTGTTTTGCATACTTCATAGCCTTGTTCTTCTTGTTAGGCCCACTTTGAAACTTCCTTTTGTTGTTTCCCTTGTTAGAACTTCTAAAACTAGGACCACTTTCTTCAACCATGTTAACAGAAGACCCACCAACGTGTTTATCTTTGTTAACATTTTCCATGGCCCGACAAGACTCCTCAATTCGAAAACAACTTCCAAGTTCAACCAGATTCATTTCCTCCTTCTTATGTTTTAAAGTATGTTTAAAATCTTTCCATGAAGAGGAAGTTTATCAATGATAGATGGAACAGAAATTGCTTCATCCATCTTCAAACCATGTTGTTCAAATTGACCCAGAATTCTTAGACATTCATTGTATTGTTCCATGATGGTCTACCATCAACCATTTTATAATTCATAAAAATCACTGACTAAGAATTTCTTACTAGATGTGTCTTCAGCCATGTATTTGGCCTCTAGTAATTCCCAAGTTCTTTTGCAGATTCAACATTTTGATAAATATCGAAAAGAGAGTCACACATACCATTCAGAATATGCCCACGACAGATGTAATCAGCATTCAACCACTTTCCACGCTTCCTAGTTTGTTCCAGCGGTTCATCCACCACTTCCTCGGGCATCGGGTACTCAGAACGTACACCGCTTTCAAAGTCGTCAACAGAAAATGCATCTTCTTTTGCCAGCGACGAAAGTCTTACCCTTCAAACTTGTCCAATTTCGCAAATTTGTTCGTCATAGCCTTCGAAGATTCACCACCACTTGTCATCTTCACTGAAATTGTTTGATCTTTGTTGGGAAAATCGAAATTTGCTTGGATAAATCTGAAGTCGTGTAATCACTTTCAAATCAAACAATTGGAGTGGCTACCAATCTTTGATCGGATAAAATCAGATTTGATTCTATATTTCTGTATGGGATTTTGATTGTGAGAATTTGGGGATTAGTCACGAATCAAAATTCGTCCAGGGTTTTTCTCTAAAAATTTGGAGCGTATTTTCAGTTTTTCACAACTGCTTGCAGTTTCAATTTTGAATAAAAACACCTTTAGTCCCTCAAGTTTCACAACTGCTCGACCCCAGCCAGGGTCGCCCTGACCCCGACAGGGGCTCCCGCCCCTTGGACCCTGCTCCCAGGGGCGTTGCCCCCTTGGATCCCCCGTTAGTCCCGATGACATTCAAATAAGCGTGCACTCTTATTTGAACGTCACACGCAATCTCAAATTACACTAAAATATCCAACACAAATTAATTATTACAATATATGTGACGATTCATATGTAATTATTGTCTTAGGTAAAGTCTATATTGAGTCAATGTGTTCGATTAAGTTATAGCATATGTATTATATTTAATAGATAGTTATGTGTCAAATGGTAGCTATAGATCAAGGATGCGGTTATGGAAGTTGGTCATTATCCTACCCCTACCGTTAGTGTGTGTATATATCTGCAAGTGTGTAACACATTGTGTATTCCATAGCACAACTTTCTGGGATTTAGTTTTATACACATCACTTTCTCTTGACCCGTTACTATTTTCATCATACAAACATATGAAACCTGTGAATTGATTCGACAATCCGCTTCATAACATTAACAGACACTATTTAATAACGAAAATTAAGCAATATACGAGCTAGTGTTTGTTAGTTGACGGGACAACCATCGACATTGATTCCTTTTGCGGTTGGACAAGTCGCCAACTCGCAATGCTCTCCATCAGTACCCCACCAAGTCACACCTTTTTCTTCAACACCCACTGAGAAATAAGCAAAACCGCCATGAAAGCCACACCAGCATCCAATGCCGCCGATAGAACATAGTTGTACCGCTGCCACCACTGTTTCCGGTAGCGAAAAACAAAGAAGTTGAAAACTGTCCCTATTATAATCCAGGCATTGTAATTTACAGCGGTGGCTGGTGGCATGGCACCTGTTGCTCCTAAAATAACTGGCAGGTTTACCAGAGGAAGCCAAGTTTGTTTAGGAAATGCCTTGTAAAACAGCCAGATGATAATGGGCCCTAATGCACCCCCGAGGAAGAACCAGTTCATAGAGCTGTAGTTTCCAAGACTACCGAATATACGCTTGGGTCCCACCAGACCCCATATGACCGATGCATCAAAAAAGACTCGATCTCCTGGACATGTCCATGGGCTGTCCGCTGGAAGAAGCTCATCTTGGCAGATGTTTTCAATCGAGTCTAGCAACCATACTGCCACAACAAGGTTTACTGTGCCAGCCAAAATGGTTCCTATAAACTGCAGGGCATGTTAACCAATTAATATTAACAAAAATAAATACATACGTGATTGAAATTAGTAATTATTTATGTACCTGAACCAAGAACATTGACCTCGGAGGAATCTTCATATAATGTCCGAGCTTAAAATCACTTAGGAATGAAATGGCTTGTGTCATACTCATGTAACCATAAACCTTGAAGCATACATTGGCTATCGGTCTTCCCGGCAGTATAACACCCATAATGTATTCCGTGATTATGTTTAGCCCCGGTGTCTGCATTCATATACATAGGACTTGTTAATGAATTTTAATTAAAAAAAAAACCTTAAGTGTTGCATGCTTACCTGATTTGTTGTGGCAGTTATGATGCTTATTGGGAGGGTGAAAATGAAGGCAATAACAGAAGCAAAGATAAGCCCCCACCACGGCATCTGAACTTGATCATTTAAGACAGTGCACAGTACAAGAGATACTACGAGTGTGACAAGTAGCAATAAATGGAACCACCAGTTGGGTATGTCTTTGTATCTCTTCATGAGTCTCGTGTGTATATCCTCTTTCTCCTTGTACGAGGCTCGGAATCTATCATAGATCTCCCTGCATTTCAACTCAACTCAAATCATGTCGTATGGTGTTAACTTAATTAAGAGCTAGCTAGAATCAATTAAGAAATTACGTCGTACCTCCCATGAAAGAAGGCCACATGGGTTAGAGTGGATGCAATAGCTGCAAATCCAAAACCATAAGTGAGAGCAAAGAATGTACTTAAATGAATCCTGCCTTGCTCTTCATATTTCACCATATCTATCTGAAACTTGTCATTCACAATAGCCGATATGTTATACTTTTGACCCTGGCTCGTAAACAAATGCGATGAGAATATCGGGAAATCTACTAGCTCCATACAAGTCCAAACCCCAATAAGACAATGGCATAACGATGTAGATTATCATTGCATACCCCAAAAACACATTCACTATAGCGAAAAATGGGCTGATTAGCGGGCTAAACAAGAACGATGCTGCAACGGACCAGTCAAGTGTTACAGCTCCAAGCCCAAGACCTCTCATACCGATCCTAACTGTTGGGCCTTCACTGATCCGGAGAAGGCCCAACAAACCCATGAGATGCTTGAGAGTGTAGAAAAGAGGTATCCTGGGACTAAGTACCACGCGAAGCTACAAATTAGTGCGATTAGGAAGAACTTTGCACGTGTCATCCGTTGCTCGTCTTTTTCATGCAAAGCCCTGCAAGGTTAGGAGTATATATTTGATAGTTTGTGATCAAAATAAGTTAAGAGTCGAACTTAGCCAAAAGAGAACCGATTACTAAATCTTTTTAAGTTTACTCGGTTAGTTATGTGATTCTTTACCAGTCTTTGACCTAGCGTATTTATGTTTCTAAGATGGATCCGTTTCAAAGTGGTAGAGGGTTCAAATTGCATGATGGATAGTAGTTTAAATTGCTATTAGAAAAAAGTTTCTATGTTTTATGTAAATATCCATTAATATGGATATCCTTGTCATGTAGCAAATTAATGTCCATCTTTCAACAAAAGAATTTAAGAAAAAAATATTAGATATGGACCTAAATTGCATGTGCATAAGAGTCAACTAGTCAACGGTTGTAGCCATTATGAAAGATTTGACTTTGAGGGATTAGTGGCTCCACTTTAGGTGAATGAAAAATATCAAGTTGCTAAAAACAGCTGTGTTTTGACTTTATCATCACATGTTCCCATTTAAATTAAAGATTTTTTCCGATGTTATTGTACTTTTAAGCAAGAGTGAGAAACACTTGATTATGTTATATTATCTTTTTATAATTTATAAAACATGCTTATGATAATATCTAATACCAAACTGGATTCTCGTCTGAATTTAAAATGATAGTTTAAAAAATGGGTTAATTTAATTGGTTCTATCTTAGTCTTGAGCCAATTTTGGAAAATCGTATGTACATTTTTCTTTTGTAGAACTACATGTAATGTATTACAAACATCTAAAACTGATTAAAATTATTTATTTGTTTGTGCATTTTTTTTAGGATTCAAACATAGCTATTGTGGTTATGCGAGCATTCTTGAATTGATATCTCGTGTATTGATATATTATAAACCTTCACACATGAATATACTTAATCATCACATTAATCTTTTACAATTATAAATATTTTCATTGATTTTTTTAATATAAATTAATAATAGTGCAATATTATATTTGGTCTATCTTCCCGAAAGCAAGTCAGTCAAACAGAGCTCAATTAATCTGATATCATAGCTTTTGAAAAGCATGCTTATTGTTTAACTACATATGTATGAGTAGATAAGTAAAAGTAAAGAAATGATGTAGTGAGCCTCCCTATAGTAGGGAGATAGATACATTAAGTAAAAAAACAATAGAAAGAGGTTCATGTAGTATAATCCATTTGTTTTGATGTATTATATGTATTTTGTTTTCCTAATTTACGTCATGTTCCAGCAAGAAATTAAAATGAATGCCACAACGCGACAGAAATGATACTTTCTGTCTATCCCTTAATTGAATGTATGTATGTATTTTCCACAAAAGTTAGAAAAAAGAAAAGAAAAAGTAATTGATTTGGAAGGTGGCATGATGAAATAAATAATTACCGGAAAAGGGAGACCTGAACTAGAGTCCCCGGCCACCACATGTGCGATGGTTCCACCACATATTTCCTCAACAGCCCCGCCCAACCGTATCCTAATACCTGCCACACCATCACGTACGTACCAAATATATATTATAATAATCATTCTTGCTTGCTTGCTAGCTAGTTATTAATAAGACTTTTAGTTACCTGTGTGGTAATGATGAGCAACCAACCGGCCAAAAAAGATATATTCCGGTGATAAAAAGCTTTGATGATGGTCACAATGCCCACGGCATAGGCTGATCCGTTCCCGAAAGCACTTCCCGCGTTAGCAAAGATTGAAATAAGGACATGCTCTTTCATGTTAAACGGCCCCGGGTTGAAAGAGAACAACTTCGACCCAAACCCCGGCAACCGGAACTTAGTCTCCGGGAGAACCGCCGCCATGAAGTGGCCAATGGGTAGGGTGGCGACTTGGACTGTGATTTGGGTGATGACTAGTGGTTCGGTACGGTAGGAAAAGAACTGGTTGAAGAAAGAGAGGAGGGCACATGAGAGCAAGCCCAAGAACCACATCCTGAAGGTCCATACGGGCAGGGTGGGGTCGTCGGTGTTGGTTACGGTCAGGCGGACTTCTTCGATGGGGGAGATTCCGTCATCATCATCGGTGGGAGGGTACGGTTTCCGGTCATCAAAGGTACCCATGAGTAGTGCAAGTAGGGATGGATAGACAGACTAATTTTAGCTAGGATATACGAGTTGAGTTGAGTTGAATAGTGGTGGTAATTCATATCATATCATATATAATGAATGAATGAATGCATGGATCATAACTGAGTTGACGTTTTGACATGGAATCATATGACTTGCATCGTGTAACACTAATTTGTCTCATATCTAGAATATTATAACTTTGGTTAAATTCACGTTAATTATCATTTTGTTAAATTCTATTCCCTTATCGATTAATATAATAATAATGAATTGCTATATATATTTTTATAGGAAGTGGATTCACTCAAAATCAATATTTTAAACCAAGATATGCCTTAACAAATTGAGTAGACTTATATATATTGAGTAAAGTTTAGGTTCAAATAAATTTAACATACAAACTGGAGGAAAAGACAAAAAAACGCGATGGTATTTTCGTAAATATTTGGTCGTAGGATAATAATCAAAATTACTCTACAGGATCATTTGTAGAATGATTTTGGTCTTGTAGAGTAATTTTGTAAAATGTTCTTGTAGAGTAATTTTGATATTGTAGAGTAATTTTGTAAAATATCATTGTAGAGTAATTTTGATTAAAAAAAACCTAACCCCCCCCCCCCCCCCAAAAAAAAAAAAAAAAAAAAACTAAAAGCTAAAACTAAACCATAAAGGTAAATCCCTTAACTAAATGCTAACAAAATTACTCTACAAGAACAATTTACAAAATTACTCTACAAAAGATCTAAATTACTCTACAAGAACATTTTACAAAATTACTTTACAAGACCAAAATTACTCTACAAATGATCCTGTGGAGTAATTTTGAAGACCAAATATTTACGAAAATGTCACACCGTTTTTTTGGCTTTTCCTTCGGGTTTTACATTTTGTATGTTAATTTATTTGTATTTGATCTTTAGTTTATATATATTTTATTAAAGTGATCAAGAGAATCAATTGAGATCGAAATTCGAACACCAATCACGAAATCAAAACATGCTTTTCGTTACTCGATCAATTGCTGCCTAACTTAACGTTACAAAATGCATCCTATATATTAATCAATTCTTCATCAACCCTTACATCTAATTATTTAAATATGATTCCAAGATGATTTCTTTCCAAACAATTATTTTGATAGATCTGAAACAAAATGCGTTATCGTTGACCGTCAAAAAAAATTATTTTGATTACTTATTTAAATGAGTACATCACGAAGAATTTTGAATCTAAATCTTAATATTAATTAGAATATATTGTAGTTAAATTGACACTCTTCACTTGATTTGCTTAGTTTGTTGACATATTACTAAATAAAATAAAAATACTTGATATATAATTAATGCAAATCTTATTCGTATGCGGTGCTTAATTAAATTAAAGATTCTCAAATATAATAACCAAATTCTGGGTGTTTAAGTTTCGGGGAAAGTGGCCATCCAGTTTAACCGAAAGCAGAATATATTAAATAAAATGTTTGAAATGCTATACTTATAATCCACAAATCCTTTACATCCAACAAAATATCAGGGAAATGTCCAATGAAGTATTTACGTTATATAAGGTGTAGAATTGTAAGAGACTATGGGTTCAACTCTCATGGTATAGAAGTTTAGTCATTCACAAAAAAGTATATAAGGTTTTCTTATGATTCAATGCTAGAAGTCTGTTGCGGGGTTCAATCTTGGAATTGCCAATTTTTAAAACTGTGTTGCGTAAAAACAAGCAGGTGAATGACTGCAGGTTTCTTTGTAGAATATTTAAAAATTTTGTAGTGTTGGCAAATGTATTTCTCTCGTCTTCCAATATCATATTTTGTAGGATGGTGTAAGCGTACATAATGTTCCTTAATTTGTCCATGTGCCACGAGTGTGCCAGTTGTGCAATCATACCCAATCTTTTCTTCAACACTCCAAAGGCGAGCTCTCTTTTGTGAAACATGCTCTTCTCTCATCATTTGTGTATGAAAATGCTTTGACAAGCAAGGCCCATTCCGAATAAATCCCATAAGTGAGATAATATGTGTGCTCTAATATATGAACCATTTATATAATAACAAATTATGAACACCCTTAACAATAGTTCAGGTTACCTGGTGTTCCATGATTGGCATCTGCCGGTCTTCACCACTTACATCATGCCACTGAAACCCGATCGTTGATCTATGTTTACAGACCCAATCTCGAATTCAAGCTTTCTAAATCGTGCTTCCAGGGACGATTTCTTAGATCTGTATGTCACAAACTTGATTGTTCCTTTGGCATTTGAAACTACAACCACCCCACGGTGCCAAAGGGCACTTTAGGTATTTCCTACGGTTGTTGATACGAAAGAAAGGCAGTAGAAGACAGTCGCTAGATAGGGAGAAGAGAAAGAGACTAGTGTTTATCACTCAGAGAGAAGCCTTTCGTCAAGGCGTCATCAACTGATTCGGGTCGTGCTACACGCTAATAGACGGTGCAGAGGATGGCGACCCTCATGGAAGTGTTCGTTTCCCTGATTGTAAAGCGATTTAATCGACACCCCACACCATCGGCTAGTTAGCATAAAATGAAGACCCTGGTGGTCCAACTCCATCAATCACGTCATAAAAGACACCACTTGACAGCACTATGATGTCATTATCGTTGTTCGCACCAACCATGCCAAGTAAGTATACCATATCCAAAGATCATATGACGCCACAACCTCAAGTATTAAGCTTGGGTAGGGCTGTAAACGAACATAACGTTTAGCGAACAGTTCATGAACCGTTCGGCGGAAAGTTCGTTTACGTTGATTCATTAGTTCAATGAATGAACGAACATGAACAAGAAATTTGGTCCGATTAATTAAATGAACGAACATGAACAGAGGTCTCATTCGGTAATGTATTCATGAACGTTTGTTCGTGTGAAAAAGTGGAGTGGAGAAAATGTGTTAAATTTCTATTAGGCCCTTTTTACTTTAAAACCTTTAAATATGGGATTAACAAAAGTCAAAAAGCATATTCAATGAGAGTCATCAATCTTTTTAATCAATGGACGTTAGCATGGTTGTGGTAATCACTAGTTGCTAGTCGGTCGGTGGAGTAGGGACTAGTGACTAATCGGTATTAAGCATGATTAATCAGAGCCAAGTCGGGATTTTTACAACAATGGATGGTTT
Organism: Scalesia atractyloides; assembly: GCA_947069175.1. Lineage (NCBI taxonomy): Eukaryota > Viridiplantae > Streptophyta > Magnoliopsida > Asterales > Asteraceae > Scalesia > Scalesia atractyloides. Next base: position 103,802,164 of record CAMTDV010000018.1, read on the forward strand.
CCATAGTTCATCAACTTAAGAAGGTTTTATAATTATCCTTGCCAAATCCTTACCCTATGTTGTGTATGGAAATTATAGAGAGAAAACCTACTTGAGTTATGAAAACTAAAGAAAACCTTATGTAACAAACTTTTTTTTTTAAATTAGGGAAGTAAGTTACATATCATCGAACGTTTTGAGCTAAAAAAAACAAAAAGCACCGAGTGGTTTTCCTATATTTGTTTTTAAAATTCAGTGCTTTGATATATATATATATATATATATATCTTATAAATATATATATAATATAAAATTAATTTTCATATATATAATATACTAATGAATTTAAAAAAATTATAAAAAACCCACTCGGCATCTTTTGGTTTTTTTGTCTCAAAAATTTGATAACATGTAACTTACATTCTCTAATTTTTTTAGAAAAAAAAAGTTTGTTACATAAGGTTTTCTTAAGTTTTCTTAATTCAAATGGGTTTTCTTTCTATCATTCTCCTATATGTAATAAGACTGCATACATACAGACAGACTACATACATACATACATTACATCATAATAATAATATACATATGTATGTAGTATGTATAGTGGAAGTGTAAAATACAATATCACTTAACGTACATTGGGTACTAGATGAAATCACGCATGTTGAAAACATAATTACACATGTTGAAAAAACATAATCCTTGAAAAACATAATCAAGAATGTAATCATAATTACACATGTTGAAAAACCATAATTACGCACGTTGAAAATCATAACCATAGCGTGATTATGTTTTTTTTCAAACATGCATGGTTTTATGCTTTTTCAACATGTGTGATTAGGGTTAACTGGCCCCTATATATAGGGTAAAATGAGAATCCCTTAAATACGAGAACCGCGAAAAAATTTTTGATCAGGCGAGTTGGGTCAAAAGAAAATTGTACAAGCGTAGATGAAAAAATTATAAACACATCTTTAAAAAAATGTAAAAAAAATTCCGAATAGGTGGTTTGACGACGCAAGTTTTTTTACGGCAGATGTAAATTTTAGAAGAAGATAAATATTTTTTTACGCCTCATGTAAATGTGGGTATGCGACATTTTTTTCAATTTTTTTTGCTTAAACAAGTGATTGTTTTTACGACTTTTGAGAAAAAAATTCGGAAAAACTTTTTGGATGGCCTTGTTCTCGCAGTTCTCGCAACTCGTGGTGGTTCTCATTGAACCGAATCCTATATATATATATATATATATAAAGAGAGAGAGAGAGAGAAGGTTGGTTAACTTACAATGTTCCTTAACGTACGATGTGTACGCTTGGAAATCACGCACGTTATAAAACTCAAAAACCTTAATCACACATGTTGAAAACATTAATCACGCATGTAGAAACCTATAATCACGCATGCCCTAACTCCCAGTTCAAAATCGCATCCTCTGTTCGAAGGTCTGATACCATTGTTACTGACCACTTACTCAAATCGAATCAAAGCTTGGTCATGTTCCTTCGTCCTCTGTTCTACGGTCTGAATCAAAGCTTAGTCATGTTCTTGCATCCTCTGTTCTACGGTCTGATTTCGAGTCGTCATTTTGATGAACATTTTCAAAATCAAAGATGAATTTGAACACAATTCGATGAAATTGACCGAACAAATGGCCAATTTGAACTGAAACGAAATGAAAAGAAAACTGAAACGTATTGGACAAATTTATCAAACAACTAATCATCCCAGGCTAATTGAAACGAACACTGATCACGCATGTTATACACTACTAATCACGCACGTTGTATATCCCAGCGTACGTAGGTACGTTAACCCAGATTGTACAATACACTTTCTCTCTCTCTTTATATATATATATATAATATATATATATATATATATGATAAAGAACATTACAGAACACTAGTTATTGCGAGAACAAAAAGAACAATCTAAATCACAAAATTATGGGATTTAAGGTTCACATTTTTAATTTTTATGTTTCCTACATTCATATGTGTATTATCTATACATAAAAAACCATATATTTGTACCTAAACATAGCCTACATACATGTAGGTAAATTTAATCTACACATAACCTACATATGTGTAGGTTATATAAAAAATGAAAAATTTTCATATTTGTTTTGAATTCTAGTTTAAGAAACAATACATCTTACATTTGTAGTATTTTTATTTACTTTTTAGGATTAAAAAAAATAGTGATTCATTTTGTTTTGTCTGTGCTCGCAATATTTAGTGTTCTGCATAGAGCATTCCCCTTTATATATATATTGTGTGTGTGTGTGTGTATATATAATATATAACGTTAAACATATATGATAGTAATAGTAATATCGGAAGTCAAAACACAAAACTGTCAATATTTGAAACATGATCTAATCATAAGCCAAGTAACTTCCTCTAAGTGCAAACCAACCAGGAATTCAGTCGTTCATCAAGATCTTCCATTTCAGCTCTAATATCATCATCGTCTGTCCGATCTTTTGCTCCTAATACTCGGCCCAACTTTTTTCGTTTCCTCCCATTGCTTCTTGTGCAACCTACCAAAGAAGACCATTAATAACATCAACAAACTCTTAAAGCCCAACTTCTGTTGGTGTAACCCAATCATCGCTTCCTTCTACGTCTCTCAACAAAATAGGATCCAAAGATTTGTTGGCTTTTAATCAATTGAAGCGCTTTGTAACCTCGTGTTTATTGGATGAATACAAGGCCATTGAGTTTTTGTTACAAAAGAGAATTTCTTTTCTTTGAATGAAACTAAACATAAAGAATAAATTACATAATGAGTAAAGAAGTTAAATGTACGTAATATAAATTATAAAAATATTTGGTAGAAAGAACTTACATTATCAAATATAGCCCAATTGCTTTCACAAGGTGAAACACTACATGTTTCACTAAGGACACGATAGAAAACGTTTAGGGCAAAGGTGTGTCAATCCCATAAGTACGCCACCATATATCTACGTTTTATAAATAAAAGGAGTGATTTAATAAAAACATGTAAATATGTTGAAATGTTTTACTTACATGGTGAAACTTTCGTTACACCCCTTATAGCAACTGGACATTCAAATTGCCTAACTGAATCAAAGTATAGATTAAAGGTCTACCTAACTTTATCATTCTAATCATCATCGGGCACTAGACGGTTAATAGCAACATAAAGTCCCGTCACAATGTCCCTATTCTTCTGTATCACATTTGAAATTTCCCCATGGGAAATGGTGGGGTTCAGGTAACATCTAGCTGCACATTCAATAAGGAGTTAAAATTTAAAACCAAGCAAATATATTAACTTAATTTTAAAATAAAAAATTTAAAGTTTAATACTTGTATATAACGGATGATGAAGTTGGTCAAACCATCTTGTTTGAATGATACCTAAAAGTTTAATGATCAGTCTGTCTTTCATCGGTTAGATTTTCCCGTCTTTATCGGTTAGATTTTTCTTGATTTGCCCATTCGCGTAATACACTTCATCATAGATGTGATCCATACATGGCTTCTCTTCTAAATCAACCAATCTGACCACATCCACCAAAGGAGTTAGCACTTAACAAGCTAGGTGTACGTTGTCCCACAATTCCGTTTTTGCAACTATTGGTTTGACTTTATTTCCAACTGCCTTCTTTGCAAAGTCACTTTTCCTCTGTTCTTCAGAAATAAACAATACTTGAATATGAAGTCGATTCTCATATAAAATTGAATGTTATAAAACTAGGTTGAAAATCTAGCTACAGAAAACATGTGCAACTCTTTGTTTTCATCCTATCATATTAAGAACCCTTTTTCGTGGTTATAAATGTAAACCACAGTTGTTCTTGCATTAACCAGAGTACTCTTTATCTTCGGTAATTTCTAACATATATCATGAATCATGAAGTTGACAGAATGTGTTGCATAAGGAGTCCAAAACATCTTAGGGTGTTGTTCTTTTAAACTCTTTCCTACAATTTTAGCCTATAAACTTTGTCCCGTTATCAGTAATGAACTATAAGAAAAATAAAGAATTTAATTAACAAAAGGTAAAAGTAACAAGTTATAGTTTATGACATCTTTAAAAAAAAGAAAAGTAAAACTACCTACACAATACTTGCATCTCTAACATCTTTGAGCACCTCATTTATCGTATCCGTGATTAATTGAGGATTTTCACATACTCCGATGCATCACATTTTAAAAATACCGTTTCAAGAGGACAATTGACTAATAAGAGAGTGTTTGGGATTGAATTTGAAAATGACTTATTAACTTAAGCCAATAAGTTAAAAAAAGTGTTTGCATTAATAAAAGTGTTTTTTTTATTTTGGCTTTATGAAAAGGAAGAAAAAACAAAACCTTTTTAAATGGCTTTTGGCTTTTTAAACATAAAATTACAAATCTAACATCACCCTTTAAAATAGCAATTAAACATGGAAACTTATCATATCTTTTTTGGTCATTACTATTTCCCACTACAAAAGCTAATCCGAACTACTTTTTTGAAACTTCTTTTGAAAAAGTAATAAGTCAACAGACACTTTTAGAGTTAAATAAGCACTTCCAAACATCATCTAAGTTTATCAAACACCTTCCTTTCCCATATGTCCAAAATTCAGGCATACACTACACCGATATTCTTCCAAATGTGACTGGAACAAATCCACAAACTTTTTTTGTTTATTCTAAACGTCTTTTCAACAATATGACGCCAATATTATGATAAGATGGAGTTGGCACACCTAACATAAAGTAATACAATTAAGTAATAACCAAATAATCAGTAAACTCCATCACATTTAAATACATCTTCCATGTTCTCCAATAGGATTGATCATATCTTGAGAACTTTCGTAATGTACGGCATTGAGGGTAAACCGACCGAATAAGCCCAAGTTCCAAATTTATCCCAAGCATTCATATTTAACTTCTTTGTTTTTTTTTTCTTTTATGATTAGTCTTTTGCAAATAATGAATTAGGACCTCGCATGTTCCTAGCACTAAAAAATTTCTTTTTCTTTGAATTTTTTGATGTAATAACTTCGTGTACATTATCTTGATCTTCCTGATCCTCATCTTCATCAAAAAATCTACCGTGTTTGATCTAAGAATCTATATATTTCTTTTCTTTTCTAGTTGTATTTTATCTTTTTCTTTAATTGATGTCATGACTCTTTTTTGGATGTCCACAATCACATTCGGACAACCAGAGTGACTTGTCCTCTGGTATGAGTAAGATGTTGCTTCAACTGCACATTATGTGTAACATTCAACCCGGAATAGGCTGACGTGTCACTCATACAGATACCAAAACTAAAACCAATCCGTAACGTTGAAGACAAAAGATCCTAATTACATTTTCATTACATTACCGAAATAAAATAAATCTGTATCTTCACGACACTCTTCACTTATTCCCACGTTTCCCTAATTACTTGCCAAAGAAATAAGACAAACACAAAAAGAAAAATACGGTTGAGCCAAAAAGTTACTCAGTAACGGAGAAATCAATAGTACATGTAACAGACGAACAAATGAGCACGAAATACCACATAACGGAAATGGAACTGAGACTGACATTGAAACCATATTTGAAACTAAAACCAATTTTTCCTTCTCTCAAATAGCTTTACTTATAATATAATATTGTTTAAAAATCCCACTTCCTTAAAACAAGAAAATTATCAAAATTACTATATTATAAACAAACATTCAGATGTAAATCAAAATCAAATGATAACTCGGATTTCGTAATATATCAATATTTAGTCAAAACAACTATATTTCTAATTTGGAAATATATATTTAATTAATAAAATAATTTAGATAACTTGAGTTTTGAAAACGTGATAATCTGATACTTGTAAAAATTATGTAAACCGATATTGGAAACAAAACAGTTCCGAAACAAATACTGAGGCAGACACCGGACAAATGTTGAAAACAGAGACTGAAATTATGGCATTAAACAGATACTTATGTAACTTGAATCCTAAAACTTATCCTGAACAGGTAACAGATACTGAACATAATCAGATGCATATAACATATAATTCAGAGCATATCAGATACAAGACATACGTAACTACACATAACAATAAATAAGTCACGTAATATAGAAGCACCCACGAGCCTAAACAGAGGCATGCATGGCCATAGTCCATGCGCCGAGATGGTGCGTGTAGGCGCGCACACATTATTCCATCTCAACAGGAGTCAGGATTCAGGAGTCAGAGCTAAGATCGATCTATACGCCTCTACGGGCCAGGTGCTACACAAGCACAATACTCTATGCAGTCAATAGTGTGCTATAGCGCTTAGTGGACATTCGATCTCATAGCGGTTCAAATAGGTCCGGCGGTTCCGTTATTAGCGGTGCTAAATGCCGCTATTTGACTGCTATTCTGAAACCCGTATAGCGGTCGTAGCACTGCTTTTAGCGGTTTTTTATATTTCAACCCAAAAACCCATATTAATCAACTTTTTGTTTGAAATAAACCTAAAAGTAAAGGCCTAAACGTAAAACTAAACCTAAATCAAGGTCTAAAGTCTTCATTTGCTAGATTCGTTTGACATTGGTTCTTCATCGTTCAACAAAATTAAACCTAAATCTAGAAATTGTTGGACCTCCACTTTCATGTTTTCATTTTTGATATTACTACTAATATTTTGCATGACATTACTATGAATTTTGATACCACTATCAATATTTTCAAATATATAATTTATATATAAATACATAAATTATCATGGTATAAAAATTACCGCATATAAACCTATATATCATATAGCGGACCTTGACCGCTATATGATTTTGGACCGCTATAACTGCATAGACAATACTAGAAACGCCGTGAACTTTAGTTACGCACTGTCACGATGAGTGCCATGTCGTTGATGCCCCAACGACAAGTCTAAACATATAATTGCTCACAAAGCCGTATCAGAAATAAAAGTATCTTGACATAAGTCTAAAGGGAACATGCAATAACGAGTACAAGATCTAAGGTCTATTGCATGCTACAATATATACTGGTCATATAACACTACGAAACCGAAATAACTGACGAAAACATCCGTACTACAAAGTAACGGACTTTAATAAAATACTATGATGTAAAAGAAACAGAATTCGTACCAACGAGTAACGAAAAATTAAAGTATACTAGGATGAAAAGAAAACAGAATCCGTACCTTATTAGCAAGCAAAGAAAAATCAAATAATCAAGTCGACTCCGAACTCAAGAACCTATAATCCCGTTACAACCCGAATTAGTTTATAATAAATTACTCCCGTTAATAGACCCGTTCCTCCGTTAATAGACCCGTTCCTTTAAATTTCCCGGCGACTATGAATCTGAACCTAAACCTTTATTTTTATTAACTACTCTTAAGTATAAAAAGAAAATTGGTAGTAATAATTATTAGAAATCCCAATTGTTCCTTTCATGACTTTATACAGTAGTCATACCAAGTTAATGATACTAAAAATATCATATTAATACTAAATTAATGATACTTAAAAATAATCAGTAAGTTACACCCATATTTTCCAAATCCTTTCTTACTTGGTGATAATGCAAGTCATGAGATATTTATATCTATACACTTTATAAACTAGTGTATGTATGCCCCACTTCCTACAAATAGGTTTTCGCTAATGTATTTTCTTTTGTTGACCTTTATACTGATAAACATTAATGTAATAGTTAGCTAATTTATAAAACAACATTAGTTGTTAAATACTTGATCTGAAAGAACTAAAAGAACGAGCATGAATTTGTAATTTCATTATGCATTACAGATTCATAGTCTATGTCTCCGGAACAAAACAATAACCATAACAGCCCAAGTCGTATACATTAAACATATACGGAACATACACGATTACCAGAGGGTTGAGACATTACCTAAATATACGGGTAAAAAAAACACCGATCAAACCGGCAACTTTGTCGTTCGGTGATTGCGGTAGTGTTAACGAGTCACTAAACGAGACTGGTTAAGTGGGTGTAGTATGGCGGCAAGCGTTTCGATGGTCTTGCGATGCACGCGGTGTAGATCTGGTTCGTGAGTGGAACTAGTCGCGACGAACAGACCGGAATAGTGTGGTGGTGCAGTGGTGGCTTTAAGCGGAACAAAGGTGGTCACGGCTGTTGACAAGCAGTGGTGCCGAACAAACAGAAAACGACTTCGAAGCTTAAGGGCGATATGATGATAAAAAAAATATATCGCTTCCTAGATCTTCGGTTGATTTGTTATATGAGATTCAAAACTTATAGTTTAAAATAGAATTTGAAAGATATGGATGATGAGGAAAGCATTTGAATTCATATTATTATTTCCTATTATTTTAATCCTCCTCGTTTCGTTAGTATTAATAACATAATAACAATTTTCTTCTTTTTTTTTTTATCTAATGTACCCATTAACTTATATAGGTAAAAATCTGTTTATTTAAAATATAAAATTTTCATCATAATGAGACTTTTATTTAATCATATTGTCTTAATTTTTGGAATGTTACATTATGTGATAAGAAGGTAAGTGGTGGAATCACACAACTGAAGCAATATCTTACTCGTAGCAGAGGATAAGTCACTGGTTGTCCGAATGTGATTGTGGACATCCAGAAAAAGAGTCATGGCATCATTTAAAGAAAAATATAAGATATAGCTAGAAAAGAAAATAAATATATTGATTCTTAGATCACACATGGTGGATCTTTCTGATGAAGATGAGGATTAGGAAGATCGAGAGATGATGTACAAGAAGTTAGAATATAAAAAAGTTTCAAAGAAAAAGAAATTTAGGGGTGCTAGCAAAAAGCGTGGTCAACTTGTTAAAGACTTATCATGGAAAAACAAAGCAAACTACATTTGATAGAAATAATCCAATAAAAGAGAAGTTAAAGATGAATGCTTAGGATAAATATGCACCTTGGGCTTATTCAGTTGGTTTACCCCTTCAAGATCGTACGTGACAAAAGTTTTCAAGACATGACCAATGCCATTGGAAAATATGGAAGAGGTATTTAAATGTGATTAAGATTTATTGATTATTTGATTATTACATACAATATTACTTTATGTTAGGTATGCCATATCCATTTTATCAAAATCTTCATGTCACAATGTTGAAAAAACGTTTAGAGAAAAACAAAAAAGTGTGTGGAGTCATTCAGGCCACATTAGGAAGAATATCGATGTAGCATTATGTTCGATTTTTTAACAGGCAGGAAAGGAAGGTATTTGATAAACTTCTTAGTCAATTAACCTCTTTGAAAGTATTCTTAAAATCAGTTGATGCATCAAAGCAAGTTAAGAATGCTCAATTAATCGTGGATATGATAATTGCGGTGATAGAAGATGTACGAGAGACCAATATTATGCAGGTGGTTTTACTTTTCTAGTATTCTAAAGATGTCATAAACTATTATTTGTTATATTTACTTTTTTTTCATTTGGCTAACTAAATTCACTAATATTTATATTATTGTTCATTATAGATAGCGGGACAAACTTTAAAGGCTAAAGTTGCGAGAAAGAATTTAGAAGAACAACACCCTAAGATGTTTTGGACTCCACATTGTGTGAACCTCATGATTCAAGGTATCGGTGAGAAAATACCGAGGATAGAGTACTCTGGCTAATGCAAGAGCAATTGTGGTTTACATTTACAACCACGGAAGGATTCTTAATCTGATGAGAAAGCAGGCGGAAAAACAAGGAGGTGCACAGGTCTTGTGTAGCTAGATTTGCAACCTAGTTTTATACCATTCAAATTATCCACGAGAATCGACATCATATTCAAGCATTATTTGTTTATGAAGAACGGAGGAAAAGTGGATTTGCAAAGAAGGCCGTTGGGAAGAAACTCGAGCTAATAGTTGCAAAAACGGATTTTTTGGGTAACGTACACCTAGCTTGTCAAGTGCTAGCGCCTTTGGTGGATGTAGCAAGATTGGTTGATTCGTAATAAAAACCATGTACGGGTTACGTCTATGGTGCAGTGTATAAAGCTAATTAGCAAATCAAGAAATAACTAACAGATGAAATACTCAACGCCAAACTTTGGGGTAACATTCAAACAACAGGGTCCGACCAACTTCATCATCCGTTACATGCAGGTATTAAACTTTACATTTATTATTTTAAAATTAAACTAATATAATTGTTTGGTTTTAATTTTAACTCTTTATTGAATGTGCACTTGGATGCTACCTGAACCTCGCCATATTTGATGGGGAAACTCAAAGGAGATACAAAAGTGCAAGGACATTGCGACGGGACTTTATGTTGCTATTGACCGTCTAGTGCCTGATGATAAAGAGTGATAAAGTTAGCCAAGACTTGAATTTATACACTGATTTAGTTGAGCAAATTGGATCTCTAGCTGCTATAAGAGTGCAGGGTGTGGGCGGGAGTTAGGCGTGGGTTGGGGGACGCCAGCTTTTCCACCCCGGGTTGGCGTGGGAGCTAGCGTGGCCCCTTTGGCGGTGGAATTATGCCGGCGTGGGGCGGGGGCTGGGTGATATGGCTGGCTTTGGTTGGCTGGGTGAAATTTTAAATAGTTTAAAAAAAGAAAAAAAAAACCACATGGCTAGCCACACCGCCACCCCACACCCAAAGTTTTCAAGAATTTTCTCATGGTCCCCCCACACCCAGCGGTCTAAGGGCTAAAACAAAAGTTGCACCATGTAAGTAAAACGTTCAACATATTTAAATGTTTTTATTAAATCATTGCATTCGAACGTACTTCCGGAGCTTCGTCCGATGCTCGGTGCAATCTTAGCTGAAAACTATGAGCATGCAGTTGATCAAACTTGGATTGCAATCAATGCAGGAGTTAATCAAACTTGGACACACATATATGGTCTCATATATAGGATTTAAAACTTTTGAACGACCCGTTTTGAGTATTACCCATTTTGACCCACACCCAGTTTGACCAAAAACCCATTTGACCCGAACCCGTTTATCCACCCATTCTGACCCAAACCCATTTTGACCCGAACCCGTACTGACACGGCACGTCACCCGACCCGATCTGCCCATTTTGCAGGGTTTACTCACCTGCAACGCAAAGGCTTCCAATTGAATTGGCCGTCCAGTGACACTCAGCCAATGTCTGTAACCTTTTTGGTTTCTATTTAACTACTATGGACTCTAAGACAGCACAGCAGCATAAATTTTATAGTGAACTGCAGGGTAGTAACATTTAAAAATGTAGATCAAGCGATCAAAACTTAATACAGAATTATTTCACAACATCATAGCATCATCAAATGTAGCATTACCATGTTTCAGCTTTGAGACCAAATAGGACTCTAAATGAATAACTTATGAAGGAGAGATCGCCTCAAGTGGAACCAGAAACCGGCTTGTCGTTTGCAATTTTTTCATCACTCGGGGTATCTGGTCCAGACGGAATCCTTCCTGGGTAATCAGTTGTTGATGAATCTGATCGTAACATGCTGGAACAGTGCATAAACAAGGAATCAAGAATAGTTATATAAAGCCATTCCAAACAGAACAAAAATAAAAAGTGTACTTGGATAAAGAATGGTTGAAATAAGAAAATCCACCTTTTGTCAACAATCACCATGGAACGAAGCTCACAGTTAGCAAAACTGCACAACATTGTTAACTTGTTATAGTATCAAGTTGCTAGTACAGGCTCCCTAATAGAATGTTCGAATGGTGTTTGACTGAAGTAAGATGACTTACTGTTTGGTGATTTCTTTCCTGACCAATGGGTGGCAGTCGTTACCAAACTAGCTAACGTATGAAACAAAAATCCACTATGAGTGACAATAGCTATCTCCTTTTCTTTCCGTGTCCATAGCCTGAATCATGCATAGTATTGGTCAATGGGATGGATACAAAGGCCATCTCATATCAAAATTACAGATTATAAAAACTTCATTGCAATATCATATGCTGACCAATCGAAAAACTTTTTCCCCCTGATTGCAAGCTCTTCTTTTGTCTCCCTTATATTAGCCTTCCATAAAACATCTTCATCACTCTCTATCTGAAATCACAAGACAGAATTAATTAAATAATTAACTGAACATCAATAGAAACATGTATCAGTAACAGCACTTGCCAATGAAAAATCAACTGCTGGAAATAGGCATTGGTATTCGCAGACGCTTCTCCTACGATCACAAGGATGAACACCCTGACAACCAAACAACAAGTCTTTAAGCTTATCACTAGGATATATTCAAACATGTCTCTTGAGTTGTTATGCACCACCTACCAAATGTTCTCGACAAAGTTCAACTGCGATAATGGGCGGGCAGTTTAGGCTTGAAATTGCAGATCGACCACTGTTTCCAACATTTGCTAGCATGAGCGGTAGTGCATCCACTGTATCCGTGTAGCCCTCCCCACCAAAGACTCCAACTGCTGTTTGCATAGTCCTACAAAGTAGTACACAATTCAGCACCGATTTACAAGTACAAAAGTATTAAACCAAAGTAGTACCTTAACAAGGGAGATGTAATAACCACATCAATCTTTTTGGCGAGCCCTGATGCATGGACGTGCTTGCGCAAATTTTCAACCTACTGACATAAACAAAGGCCAGATGATGATTAATGAGATACAGGTGGTATCATAAATAGAATACAATAGAGGTACCTGGTGCCAGCCTAAAGGGGTTAGCTGGGCATCGAAATACTCGGGGGACATGTAGGCTTTATAATCTTTGTCTCCTATTACATTGTGAATCCCTTGTGCATGTCTAACCTGGAAGGAAATATGTATGTATTTATTTATTGAAAGAACCAACAGACAGACAGACAGACAGACAGACAGCAGACAGATTATAAATAAATGAATAATAATAATAATAATACTAACCAGGTGAATAGTCTTGGATCGATGCAATGGATACAGACCGAAGTCGAATCGATATCCATTGCTGCAGCAGCTGCTGCAATAGTAATAGCAATAATAAATATACACTTGGTTAAACCTAATGATGCAAACTCAATTGGTCAAAGTAAGTGGCAGATTGACAGTGTTTTCTAGTGATCTGATAAAACCAAACTAAAAGGAATTGACAAATAATCCAAGGAAGGGGATCTGAAACATACAGACAAGCAAGCCAAGTATAACAGTAAACAAACATAGATCAAGAACAAAATCAAAAGAGTAAGTAAGGTTAAATTACCGACAAGTAGCAGAGTCGGTGGATGATCAAATCGATTCCACGACTTATGGATGATGATGATGATGATGATAGTGAGGGAGAAGAACGTGCCGATTAGTGGTTGAAACAAATTGCCCTCTCTCTTCTTTGACCCTTTTCTTGACCTCCCATATCACTCGTCTTCTAGATTTGATCTGATTTGATTTAATAATTAAATTTTCGAAATTATTTTTGGGCTCCTCAATTGCTGTTTTTTTTTTAACAAACCACCCCAGCTCAGCTAGCATTTTAAGGGTATGTTTGGCAAAAGTAGCTGTTATTGGTAGCTGAAAGCTGATGGCTGGAGGCTAGAAGCTGGTGGCTGAAAGCTGATAGCTATAGCTGTAGCTTTTTAGATATATTTAGGTGTTTGGCAGAGTAGCTGAATCTTTTAATAAAATGTATAAAATGACCAAAATGGACATCAAAAAGTTGGTGCATTAAAAAGTTTATTATCTATAAAGGTTAAAATAGTTATTTTTTTTCCCCAAAAGCTTGTATCTTCTTCTAAACGCTACTAGTAGGAGCGTTTAACCAAAAGCTTCAAGCTTCTTCAACCAAACAAGACTTTTTATTGAGTTTGAACTTTTGCTTAAAAGCTTAAAGCTTGAAGCTCCTAAAAGCTTCTAAAATCTCCATGCCAAACATACCCTAAACCATCTAATAGCAAGGTGCTGGATAAGATGACAAAAACCAAGAGTACATCATCAAATTTGGCCAATGACATATACCTCAACTAAGATTGACGGGGAAGTAAAGATTCGGATTGAATGACATATGTCTCAAGTTTAATTTTTTATCCCATTCGGATTTTATCATAGTGGTTCTTCTAGCGGTGGGCTTTCCTCGGTACTAGAGATGGTGGGCTTAGGTAACCCAACGTTGTCTACGATCACGGGAGTATCATATCGCCTTTTGGTATTGAGTTACCTTGGATAACTGAGCTTTTTTCATTGATTGTAAAAAAAACATCACCAAATTCGAAGAGATTTAGGGTGTGTTTGGGATTCCTTTAGCTTAAACCAAATAAAAGACATATGGTTCCTTATTTGAATCTTACAAATACAACATACTGTTAAGAGTGTGTGTTGTGGGTTAACTACGTGGTTGTAAAAGTCTCGCCTAGGTTTCGAGTACTCGCTACAAGGTAGGCTGCCGAGGACCGAGTTAAAAGAATTGATATATAAAATGACCGAATTGCTCTTCTCGTTAACAGAAAAAATAGATGAATTTAACCAAGTAGACTAAAATGGCAATGGTGAAACCTTTTTGAACCCACGGGAGAAAAAAAAAACCCTTGGACTAAACTGACAAAATAATCAAAACCACAGAGACCAAAATAACATTTAACTCTTTTTTATTGTTTCATTTTATCTAAACTTAGCCTTAAAGCCCGAACAAAAAGAAGAAACTTATGGCCTGATGTGTGTGTTTTAGTAGGAGTCAATTTAATAATTTTGGAACATGTTTATAACGTTTATAATTTATAAAAAAATTTATTTAGACTAAATACATATAACTGGCAGAGAACCCATCACGTATCATATAACTTACATAGGAAACCAAGGTACGTCAAGGATACGCTTCCCCTAACTAACATTTCGTTATTACCTTTGCTTTGAACAATGTAATTTATTGATATATTAGTAGACTAAATAGTAATATATGGATTTTTAGATAAGTCTTGCTTAATTAATATAATTTATTACATAAGTACGGAAAATGATTAAATTCACTTATTTATCTTTTATAAAAATTGAAAAACTCTTATTTAAAAGAGTTAAATGACATTTTAGTCTATGTGGTTTTGATCATTTTGCCAGTTTAGTCCAAATGTTTCATTTTTCGTCTGTAGGTCCAAAGAGATTTCACTGTTGCCATTTTAGTCCACCTGAGTAAACTTACAAAAAAAAACTTAATATGTATCTGTATTCCAATTTGAATTTTGTTAAAAACGGACTTGTATTCAAGTTTAAAAACGTAAACTATATCAGGTAACAGGGACCAAACGTATTTATGCCTTATGGAGGAAAGGAATTTTAGTTTTCTTTTAACGGAAAATTTGGATTACTGACAGACCACTAAAGTATCATTGTGCCACGAACAAAATGCTTATACACCAATTCAAGAGAAAAACACATAAATCTAAAAAAAAAAACCTTTTGTAAGTATCACCCAAAAATACTAAGAGGCTATAATTCCATGAGCATGAATTTTAGTTTTTTTACTAAGGGGTCGTTTGGCAATATCTGAATTGTTAAGCGTTAAACCAGTATGAGGTCTGAACCATTAAGTGCTGAATCAGTAAGAGGTCTGAACCGTTAAGAACTAGTATAATGCTTAACCGTTCAGAAGCAAATGTCTGACCATCATATTAGAGGTCTTAACCATTCAGACTCAATATAATGTTTAATCATTCAGAGACAAATGTCTGAAACATTCAGACGGTCTACTCGCGAAACAAATAGTCTGAACTATTAAGTGCTAAACCAATAAGACGTATGAACCATTAAACCATTAAGTATTAAACCAGTAAAATATCTAAATCACATTAAAAGGTAAACAAAAAGCTCCCGAGTAAAAAGTAAATTACAAAGCTTTTCCGGTGTGTTCCTCGAACCTCACTCGCCTGCTATATTTGTTCTTGGAGAGTTGAAGGTACTCTACAGCCATAACCCAGATCCATACGCTATCAGCCTTACACGAATCAAAGGTACGCAAATCTCTGCATCTTTCATATTGATTTTTATGTTTGTTTGTTTTTCAATTTGAAATTTGTATCGATCTAATCCATCTGCACATAACATCAATGCCTGGCTTATTTTTGCAATTGCTTTGATAACCTGTCTCTTTTTTTTTTGGTTCATGGTTGCATACTGTTAGTTTAAATCAGTTAGTTTCGGATCATGACGTGTAAGAAGTAAGCTCTAAAAAATAATTTTGATTGATTGATGTGATTAATAAATGTTGTTCTTTCTTATTCGGTTAAAATAGGCGAATTCATATTCCTCATTTAATCAAAATAAAAACCCAACTGCAGATCTCTGAGCTGCATTGCATCCCTTTACTTTGTGATGATTAACACAAGATGGCTGCAAAGCTACCTTCTTCAACGCTGTTTATATGGTTAATCATCTCCACCTGTGCACTCACTCTCTTCTACTCCAAACTTGTCCCATATTCAAAACCCTCATCATCATCGCCACCCCCGCTACCCTGTAATCTGTTTGCCGGAAAATGGGTGAGTGACCCCAACCGTCCACGGCCCATCTATGACCAGACCTGCCCTTTTCACAGAAACGCCTGGAATTGCCTTAGAAACCAGAGAGATAACATGGAGGTAATTAATTCTTGGAAATGGGTACCCGAAGATTGCGAGTTGAATCAGATTGATCCTGTTGAGTTCATGGGGGTGATGAGGGACAAGAGAATTGGGTTTGTCGGGGATTCTTTGAACGAGAATTTTCTGGTAAGTTTGTTGTGTATACTTAGGGTTGCTGGTACGGGTGCCAAGAAATGGAAGAGGAAAGGGGCTTGGAGAGGGGCTTATTTCCCCAAATTTAACCTCACTGTTGCCTATCATCGTGTGGTTTTGTTAGCAAAATACAAGTAAGTTTATCTTCATCACGTAAGAAAATTGTTGATAAACTTTGCATATGAAACATTGTATGGAACTTGCGAGGTCTTCTTACTTGGTCACTGATTAAATAAAGGTGGCAGCCAAAACAGTCTGAGATGGATGAAGTGAAGGGCGTACATCGTGTAGATGTGGATATTCCCGCAAAAGTTTGGGAGGACATTGGCGGCTTCTATGATATTCTCGTTTTCAATACCGGACACTGGTAATTACATCAAACCTTAAATCCTGATAAACATACATTGAATTTTTCTGTGTTAGAATATATTTGACAAATTTTCGAACAGAGTGTTTCTTTCTTCTAGCATAGAAAAGACATCATGTATGGTTCTTTACATTTTAGTTTTTTGGTTGACCTATAGGTGGGGCTATGACAAGTTTCCAAAAGAGTCGCCTCTTGCTTTTTATCAAGGGGGAAAGCCAATAGTTCCTGCTCCTGATATGTTAGAGGGGCTTCAGATTGTACTAAATAATATGGCTGCTTACATACAAAAAGAATTTCCAACAACACTTAAATTTTGGCGGCTGCAATCACCTAGACACTTTCATGGCGGTGACTGGAACCAAAATGGCAGTTGCTTGTTCGACAAACCCCTTGAGAATTCTGAGGTATGTGTATTCGTTTTATTCCAGTAAAGCAAACTTGATTTATCACTTCTACTGAATGTTGATGTGAAATCTTGATATCACCAAAATCTTGTGTGACATGTGATAGAATTATATATACACACACATAATTGAACAAGCTCGATGAATAGTACTTCTTTTTAATAAAATATAGTTTCTTTTACCATGTTAATATTATTACAATTTATTGTTATATTTATTTTTAACCTTTAATAATCATGACTTTTATTTTAACTTGAACAACTTTTTTTTTAATATTACCAATACCATCCGAACATCGGTACCAATACCGTATAGTATCGGTAGTTTTTTTTTAAATGACGTCGATTACCCTTTTCTATTAATATAATATATATAATGTTTTATAAAATTTAGTTTTCAACTTTTAATGCCTGGATTTCTTTAATAATACGGATATTGTCCGAATAACATGGCTACCGTGGTACCGTATAACATCGATTTAGTTTTATTATTATAAAATGACGCCGATTACCCTTTTCCTTTTTTATTAATATAATATAATGTTTTACAAAATTTTGAATATACGTCGCGATGTGCTTATTAATGTCTACGTTTGGATAAAAGTTATAATCGAACGGGTCAAAATATAGTTGATTTTTTAATTGTCACAATCGAATTGATACCGACTGAACAGATCGGGTATTCATTTATAAGGTTTTCAATCGAGGTAAACGTCGATTGCTATGCCGAGTGCCGGTATGGTACTAGTACTATAATGAGCCAAATCGATACTGACCGAAACTCCGCTGCAAAGCGCGGGGAAATCCCACTAGTTCATGTTTATTATTAATCATCTAGGTATTTGAGCTTCTCCTCTTATACACCTGGACCATCGTCAAGGAGTCAAAAGTTATAGTTTTGTGGGACAAAAAGGGTAGTGTTATTTATGAAGACAGTAGTGTCTATGGAACACCTGCTGTTTTGACATTACATTCTTAAGGTTTTTGTGCTCTATTTTTTATGTATGAAGGATATTTAGTTATAAGATATTTACATGCATGCTGATTATATCTGAACAGCTTGACTTGTGGTTTGACCCCAGCAACAATGGAGTGAACAAAGAGGCAAGAGTAATGAACGAGCTGATCGTTAAGGCACTGCAAGGCACAGATATTGAACTACTTGACCTGACTCATTTGAGCGAATTCAGAGCGGACGCCCATCCTGCCACTTGGTTGGGAAAGAAGGATGCTGTGGCTGTTTGGGGTCAGGACTGCATGCATTGGTGCCTACCGGGGGTCCCTGACACCTGGGTCGACATCCTGTGGCAGCGTGTGCATTATAGATTAGGACAACGGGTTCGTGAGAATAAGTATGTTGTTTGAGTGGATCAAGCTTGACCTTTGAAAGTGAAAATCAGAAATAGTGGAAAGATGCTTGGGTCAATAAATTGTATTTATTGGATTGTTTGATGTTGTAGACTGCAAAAGAAAGGATGTGAGCACCTGATGTGTTGACATCTTTTTTGTTTGGTTGGTCAATTTTTAGCACCCAAGTGAAAAGCTATAGCTGTCATTTCTCATAGCTAAGGACAAAGGCTACGGTTTTAATTTTGAACATACCACAGAGACGATAAGAAAACTTGCATTGCTTCACAAACACTTCATTGGCTTTGTCCATGAGTTTATTCATGCGATTGTTTGGTTTGTTGATTGAATCTCTGGGATTGTGTATTTTGTAAAATGTTAGATGTTTGCAGATATGTTTAAAATTAGAAGCCTTTTTGTGAACTTATGCTCTAGGCTTTCATTTTTATTTCCGTTAGGATACTCTGCTCAAATCCTTTTATATTGCAGCTCTATGCATTTGATTGTAGCAGGTGACAGAACCAGAGACATTTGTTGGTAGGTACCCAATTGGGTTCATGCTCTCCCTCCAAAGCCCAACAAAGCTACGAGTGTCATGCTCCAACTCAAACAGCAGCAGCAGCAGGATGAGTAACATGTATGTATTTGTAGGTGTCACAACAAGATTACTAGATTAACCTTAAATGGTAGACAGATTCCTCTCTAGCATGTATATATCTTAGGTTCGGATCTTGATTCCAATGATTCTCCATCATAACCTATTGGATACCTAATCCTACATGACATTCTCTCATCTCTCATAAGAAAGGATTCCATCAAAATGTCACGTGAAGTTTATCATGATACCTCAATCATAATAATAATAATAATAACAACAACAAGAAGAAGAAGTAAATTAATTCGTGTCTAAGACACACGTCATTATATATTTTTTTTAATAGTTTGTATTTAATACGAATATACTTTGAAATCAAAAACCTTTAATCGTTAATTTATTATTATTATCTAACAAAACTATTATTATTTTTTATTACTATTAATATCTCCAATTTAATTATTTATGCATTATTATAATAACTTTATTTGGTAATATAACATCTGATTCAAATTAACTACATATATTTCTAAAACCAACTGATTTTAAATATTAATTATTGATAAAGATGGTAAATCAAATCTAATTTAACTTATTAATTAATATGTCATATGTCACTCTCTTCTTCAACTAGGCCATTCGTAATGGTTAATGCTCTAATGGGCATTTTCCGCCACATCAATATTATAACGCACTTTAAAAAATTGTGTAATGGTTAACACTTCTTAATGCCCTCTTCCATCATTACTTTCTAGTTTTGTTTTCTACATTGGGTATTATACTAGAAATGCCCATTCATCTTCATGCTCCTATAAAGCCCATGGGAATGGTGTTGGGGGCATTATCAAGCCACTTCATGCCCCATATAATGTCCATTATCTGCTCTTGCAATTTAGACTTATATTTTAAAATATTTTTTAAAATCTGTATCCTAACTAATATAATAAATTTAATTTAAATACGTTAATAACCATGTTTGGATGCACTATTCAATTGATATTATTAAATAAATACAATGTATTTTATTAAATATAATCGTAAGATAAAAAATACAATAATTAGATTTTTTACTAAACCATCCTTATATTAATACGAATGCAATAATTAGACTATACTATTATTACACTTTTTTAACTATATGATCAGAATTATCTAGAAGTATGATTTACATTTTTTTTTATATTTTACGTGTGTAATATACGGGTTTGTAGCACTTATAAATTAAAATATTATTCAATCTAAGTTTTTTTTTATATTTAACCCATGTAATATACGGGTTTATAAGCTAGTTTCAATAAAGATCGATAATTGTTGATGGTGGATTTATGTTAAATTCAAGTTTTGGTTCCTTTTTTTTTTTTCTTTTTGGTGTGAGAGGTACATTAGTTCACTTTCAAGCTATGCAAAGAGCTGGTTATCAAGACCTTACAAGTACTTCTTACAAGTCTTGGTACAGTGCTTGGGGCACATGAAATATGGTTATGATGTGACTCTATAAAATCTTATGTCAGCAGCACTAGCGTTGAGTTGGAATCTGAAGTTTGATTCTTTGAAAATGATTTTTAATAACATGAAAGAAAATCTAAGTGGAACCAGGTGGTTGATGTACCCAAGATTCATACAAATGTTCATTGATACTTAGTGTAAAGATCTGGAATACATAGAGGAGATCGAATGAAGTTGGAACACATGAACATTACATCATTAGAGAGATTGATTCTATACAAAGAAAAGAAAGAGAAAGACATTCCAAATTTTACAGGATTGTTCAGGCATTTGAAAAGTGAGAAGTATGTTGCTCCAGAAGATAACAATTGGAGGCATGGTAATAGTAATTCTGAAGATGAAACAGAAGCGATGAAGAAATTTGTTCTATCAAATAAGAAAGGGATCAAATTAGAAGATGATGATGATACACAAGGATCACAGTCAAAGAAAGCTAGAGCTGCTAAAGCCAAAGGTAAACGAAAGGCTGAAGAAGTTGAAGAAGAAGTTATTCCTGCAACATCTGAAAAATCTGAAAGTGAAGATGAAGGTACTCCAAAGTATGAAGGTACTTATAGTATGACTCAAGGAGGAAAGATTGCCATTGAAAGTCAAAAGTCAAAACAATCTGAAGAAGAGAAAGACGAAGCCATAAACCGGATGAAGATGTTACAAAAGTTCAAAAGAAATTTGGAGGTCGAAAGAAAATTATGCTAAGACTACATTAAAGAAAACATTTTCTCCAATAGTGAAGAAAGCAAAGAAAGATTCAGTGTTCAAGCTTGTTGGCGAACCAGAAATGGAAGAGACTGGAACTGCTAATGATCCAGTTAACATTGAAAGAGTTCAAGTGAAACAGGGTACACCACTAGTGGAAGAGGTTATTGATATAGAGAAGACCAAAATCATACCAATCAAAACACCAACACGACACCTCCAAAGTCACATCATCAAAAGCTCACGTAGGTCCTTCATCATAACAACAAGTTCCAAAACCTAATCTTGGTGAAATTAGAGATTTAGGATTTGATTTCTTGAATGAGCCAAATAATGAAAGAATAGGGAGTTACAAAGCCAAGTTGAGCTTCTGAATGTTAAAGTTATTAGTCTTGCTGAAGAAAATGAGAGATTGAGAAAGACTAATGAAGAACAACATAAGACAATTGATGAGAATACATAAAGAAGAAGGAATCATGCTAGTTTATTGCTGAAATTCAGAGATTATTATAAAGTTCTTGAAAGCAAAACGAACATGAACTTTGATGAAGAACTAAAGATGATGAAAGAAATGCAACGGCAAAATGAAGAGGCTAAGAAAGTTAGAAGTGAAACTGGACCATCAAACATTGAAGAAACAATATTTGAAGTTGTTTAACAACCAACTGTTAAAGAACAACAACCTAAAGTAGATCCTCTAACGAATAAACATTTGTTTATTCATGTCAAACATTCTCTATAAATAGAGAAGACAACCCAGAAGGGAAAATGAGTTAAGCCGAACATTCATTACATACTACAAAAAAACTCCATTGCCTTTCATTACAGATAGTTAAAGGGTGAAATAATATTACTATTTACTTTTTACAAGGGGTGCAGTAATCATTTTCATACAAGGAGGCAGCTGCAATAAAACTGATTGTTAAAGGGTGAAATAATATGATCTAATTTTAACCTGATTTAAGACTTTTGCATCTCAAAAGATGCTTCTACTTTAAATGAAAGGAAACTTTCCTTTTTGGTCATTTTATGTAGGTCCCTTTAACCCTATTGATCTTTAACAGAACTGTATATCTAATCTAGAGTGCGGAATCCTCTAGCCAGTAAACCCAAACGTTCAAGACAACCCATAGCATACTCATTTTCAAATATTTAGCTTGTAACACTAAGAGCATTCACAATGAAAACCTTAAAAATCTGTGAGGGAATGTAGTTATATTATAAGGAATGGTTGTTAGAGTTTTTGAGTGGTTGTCAGTGAAGTAGAGAAAAAATATATGAAAAAGTTACTGTTCATTTATGAATATATAGGAAAAAATCTGGAGAGAGAAAACCTTATAAATTTTTTAAGATACTCCCCCTAAGCTAATGCATCCATCACCAAATCTTCAAAGTTGTTAGCACTTGAGTAAACTCTAATTCAGCATTTGCATAGCAATCTTCAACCTCTGCAAACTTTGTCAGCAATGTAGAAAGGAGGATTCTACCATGCATCCAATCAGACTCATCTTCACTAAACTTCACTTTGCTTCACATGAACAAATTGCAACTATCTGTATACAAAACAAACATCTCGAAAAACCATAAGAATTTTTCAATCCAAGATAACAAGCTATTATCAATCGAGAGATGTGTAAACTTTAATACAGATTAAGCAATTTTTCATCTCAACACCAACACTCAAAACTTTTTACTCAAACACCACTAGAGCCTGCAAATTGAAAAATTTTGAACTCATCTTTTAACACCGTCTCCCCCTTTCGGTAACAATTCCTTCAAGAACAACCATTTTCGTACGTTAAGAATTTTTAAAGAAAAAGAAAATCTTTTTGGATTTTTATAATTTTCGGAAAACAAATAAATAAACAAGAAAATAAACACTCTGTTTTTGTGAGAATCACTGGTTAAGAAGATCATATCAGCCTAATCAAACCGTTTCACACTCTCAGTTCATTCTATCTTTTATTTTCCATGAAAAGCAGTTCAAGACGATTACCAGTATGTTTGTCCAATAAAACAAAACCCATGAACATTTCAAGTACCTTTACCTAGTGATATATTTAGGTAATTTTAAACAAATGTAATAGTGTGTCCCACTTTAGGACACATCCCTATGATCAAGGTATGCACAAAGATTCATCGTAGTAGGTGAGTATACCGAAATTCATCCTTTTAGATTACAACCATCAGATAATTGGTGATCGGGTCAGTACTTCCGTACAACAAAGAGACCAATATCCAACGAGGGTTAAGACAAATACCACAAATTTTGGTATGATTTATGCATTTTGCACATGTGAATGACTCTCTAGGAGAGCTTCTTCAATTTCTGGGATTTGACATTTTTAGCTCCTTTAAGATATCCCGGTTGTGCCTAGGTCAGCATATATCTGGATGCAGCAGAAGGACAACCCTGATACCCCGGATGAAATAACAGTATAAAGACCCAAAACTTCAGATGTTGGCAATCTATCAACGCAAGATTTAAGGTTATAAAACCATACGCCACTGATATGTTACCCACTCATACTCAATTCTTTAAATTTATATCACCATGGTAAGTTGATTATTTCATGTTTCTTGACTCCTTGTACATCATATGATGAAGCTGCTATCACACTTAAGCAATTTAGTTTCAGTTTCAGTGTGACAGTTTAATTTGCTGATGTACTATCATTTCTTCTTTTTCAACAAGTGAAAACTCATTTTTTTTTTTCTATTTTTTTTTTCTGATTTTCTAATTTTTTTTATGTTTTGATTTTAAGAAAGCAGTAAACTATTAAAAAAATTCTTATGAAAAATTGGTTATGCACGATTTCTCATCCCGTTGAGTTCGACTAGATGTTCAAATTGAGCCCTGTCAAAAGCTTTGTGTAAAGATCTGCCAGGTTATCTAGTGTGTCGACTCTATGCAGTTCAATCATTCTCTTTTCAGCACAATCGCGTATAAAATGATGACGAATGTCAATATGTTTTGTGCGACATGTGTTTTACGGGATTATTTGTGATGGAAATTGTGGCATTATTGTCTATCATAATAGGTGTGCGAGTGAAATTCAAACCGTAATCGGCCCTTTGCTGTTGGATCCACAGAACCTGTGAACAACAACTACCCGCAGCAATGTATTCAGCTTCACACGAAGACGTAGACACACAAGCTTGTTTCTTGCATGCCATGAAACTAGTTTTCCCCCTAAGAACTGACAACCACATGTGGTAGATTTTCTGGTAGATTTGCATCCCTAGAAATCCGAATCCGTGTATGCAATAAACTTCAAGTCACTATCAGCAGGATACCATAGCCCAAACTTAGGTTTCCCATTTAAGTAACGAAGTATACGCTTCACCGCCTTCATATCGATTCCTTTGGATTAGCTTGATATCTGGCACACAAACATACGGCGAACATAATGTCCGGTCTTGAAGCAGTAAGATACATCAACGATCCAATCATGGCCCTATATTGAGTAGGATCAACATCGTCCACACTCTCAGCATCTAAACCAATGTTGTGATTTTCACAAATGGGTGTATTAAAAGTCGCGCAATCCTCCTTCTTGAAACGAGTCAAAATGTCATACACATACTTCGTCTGATGAATAAAGATGCCATCCTTCTTTTGTTCAACTTGCAACCCCAAGAAGAATGATAACTCACCCATTGCACTCATCTCGAACTTACCCTTCATCACCTCTTCCAACTCATGACACATGCTTTCATCAGATGAACCGAAAATGATATCATCGATGTATATTTGTAATAGAAAATCTTCCTTCTTTCTCTTAATGAAAAGTGTACTGTCAATTTGACCTCTTTCAAAGCCATTTTTCAACAAATGAGCTGACAGCGTCTCATACCACGCCTTGGGTGCTTGATGCAATCCATACAAAGCTTTGTTCAGTTTATACACTCTATCTGGATAGTCTGGATCAGTAAACCCATCCGATTGTGAGACATACACCACTTCTTGGACTTTCCCGTAAAGAAATGCACTCTTCACGTCAAGCTGAAAAACTTTAAAGCCCTTGAATGATGCGAAAGCTAGAAATATACCTAATTGCTTCCAACCTTGCAACTGGTGCAAACACTTCATTATAATCAATCCCCTCTTGCTGATTGAACCCTTTTACCACTAACCGAGCCTTATTCCTTTCACGATCCCTCGGTCATCTTTCTTACACTTGAACACCCACTCGGTGCCAATCTCTCTTTCTCACTCTGGTAAATCAACTAACTCCCAAACTTTCAACTTCTCAAACTAAGCTAGTTCTTCCTGCATAGCTTCTACCCATGAATTATCCATCAGAGCCATATGAACATTCCTCGGCTCCTCTTGAGAAATAAAACAGCTATACAAGCACTCATTGATAATACCAATCTTCTCAATCGTAGCATACATGCATGAACCTTCTGCGATACTTCTCCTTGTCTGAACACCTGCATTCGGATCACCTATAATATTCTCCACTGGATGATCTCTGTTTGCTCGTGTTGTAGCAATGGCGTCAACTTCCAAGTCAGTCTCTAGATTTGATCCAATCTCCCCTGAACATGTTGATCAGCAAACGTATTTCCCTCAAGAGGTTCAAACTCACTGTCACTGGAATCCGCTACTTTTGCATTTGCATTTGCATTTGCATATGAGGAAGATCCTGATGCAACAACACTTGGAACACTTGAACTCGGACCAAAAGCACAATCATCTTCATCCCGAGCCAAGCTGTGAATTACTTCTAAATCACCTGCATCGGAAAACTCAGAAAATTTAAAAGAATCAAAGCATAAATCATAATCATATAGGATGCTAGACCTGAGCTGGACTGTTTGGGTAAATATGTGATAATGTCAATATTAAAAACCGTTTCAATTTTACCATTTGTTTTATTAAAAACTCTCTTGTTTGGTGCACCGTCGACATAACCTAGGAAAAATCCTTCGTTAGTGACCTCACCAAATTTTGGTTGGTTTTTATTTCTAATTATCGTGCATGGAAGCCCAAACGGTTCGAGCCCTTCTATATTTGGTTTATGGTTTCTCATAAGTTCATGACACGTTTTATTGTGTCGTTTAACCGTCAAAACCCTATTCAGAACATAGCAAGCTGTATTCACAGCCTATGCCCAAAAGATGACAGGAAGCTTAGAATCAGAAAGCATGGTCCCAGCAGCTTCTATTAAAGTCCTGTTTTTTCGTTCTGCCACTCCATTCTGTTGCGGTGTGTATGGAGCACTGAATTGATGCTCTATCCCCTTGCGGAGACAGTACATATCCAACAACCGATTCTTGAACTTCGTGCCATTTTTGCTTCTAATGCACTTTATTCTTGTCTGAAGTAGATTCTCCAACTTTGCAAAAAGATTGATCAACATTTCTGTTGTCTCATCCTTTGACATTAGAAAGAAAACCCAAGAAAAACGAGAAAAGTCATCAGTAACAACTAAGCAATAATATTTTCCTCCAATACTCCTTACATTCACTGGACCGAAAAATCCATTGAAGTAATTCAAGTGGAGAGGCAATGGAATTCACGGTTTTAGACTTGTGAGGTTTTCTGTGTTGCTTTTCCTTTTTACAAGGAAGACACTTATCATCCATATAAAACTTCTGCATAGGCACACCTTCCACTAAACCATTTTTAATTATATAACTCATTTTGCGATAGTGGATATGTGACATGCGTCTATGCCATAACAACGACTCCGCCTCAGATGCTTTTGACAACAAGCATGTAGTCACCACCGAAGAATCATGTACACTCATGTCCATGACATAGGTATTATTCTTCCTTGGTGCTCGCATAATTATCCAATCATCAGGAATGATCAAACCAGGCTTTAACACCAATGCTTTAGACTTAGTAAAGTGGACAGAGTAACCCTTGTCACAGACTTGCGACACGCTCATCAGATTGTGTTTGAGCTGCTCGACATAGTTAACTTTGTCCAAGGTTATCTTCCCATTGGTCACTTTCCCTTGACCTGTGATTTTTCCACCTTTTGCTACTGCAAAATCACGTAACCTCCATTTATTTCTTCAAAATCTTTCAGTAACCTCTTATCCCTGTCATGTACCTAGAGCAGCCACTGTCAACATACCATAAGTTGATCAGCCTCCTTAGCAGCTCCTGCACAAACCAAAACAAAGTTAGTTAGTTTGGGGGACCCAAGCCTTAATGTCTTGGGTCTTCCAGATTCATCAACCACAGGAACATCCATCCAATATCCATCACTCCTAATAGGAGTCTTGGATCTCAGACCTGTTAATGGAAATGGTTTTTGATTTCCACTAGTTCTCTGGTCATGAGGGTTCCTATACATGTTTGGACTTTGTGACCTTTGGAAATTCTGAGTTTAAAAACCTCTATTGTGATTAGCAAATCCCGAGTTCTGATGAACTCTCGAATGATATCCAAAATTTTGATTGTAATAATTTCTTAAGTCATTAGTGTAAAAATTTCGACTACCACCAGTGTGATATCGACTTTGTTGTGAACTTTGACCTCTGAAATTATTTGACTGACCATTAAAATTATTCATTTTAGGTGAACTACTCCTAGGTCTGTTGAATCTGCCAGTTGGAGACTCAGGCTGAAACCTTGGTTGATTTCTTTGAAACGAGGAAATTGTTGATTTCCTTTTTCAGCCTTGTCTTCAACAACATATTTCTTCGGTGAGTTTGATGTCTTCAACTCACAATCACCCTTCTTTTCTGGTGATTTTTCTTTCTTCGTTTCTTTTAAAGATGCTTCACCCTTCTTGTAAGGACAACAACTGACGACATGTCCCTTTATATGACAATTAAAGCATGATCTTTTAGCAAAAGTTGTCTTTGGTGAAGCCTTTGAAGTTGATGGATCTGATGACTTGGGTGATGTTTTTGAAGGACCAATGTTTGTTTCTTTTGATTTTCCTTTGTTCATTTTATCTTTAACAAACTTTTCATTTGACTCTGTTTCAATCACAATATTCTCATTTTTCATGTCATCCCCTTTCACAAAATTAACCCTTTTGACAAAATGTTGTTTTTTAGATTGGGAAGATTTATTTTTGAAAACAGTGTCTTGCTTGGTCTCCTTCTTGACATCAGCCACTTCATACTCAGAAACATCAATCTCAGATACGGAACTATCAGGTAAGTCGACAGTCATCGGCTCAACCACAACTGCACCATACACAAAATCTGTTAAATCATCTTCATGTGTTAAAAATGAGTAGTCCTGATGAACAGGTGGAGGAACTTCATTAAATCCCACCGTTGTTCGATCAGTACTCTTTTTTAAGTTTCCCATCATGTGATTCATTACAAAAGACGTGTTTCTAAACTGGTCTATCTTTCTTTGAAGCTCAACTATCTTAACTTGTGCGTCAGATAATTCTTGGCACTTGTCAGACAATTCTTTTGTTTTATCTCTCATAGTCTCATGTGCTAAATCTATCACCTGAAGCTCTTTATTTAATTTTTCAGTTAAGGTTTTAACTTCAGCTTCACATGATTTTATTTTCTTTAGACATTGAGACTCGTTTCTTTTTATTAAAAAGTTTGATTCTTTTAGACCATTTAGTTCATTTACCAGACTTTGGTTGTGTGTGGACAACATGTCAACTGTACCTCTTAGTTCACTACAACTCATGCAGACAGGAAACTTACTGGTTGTGAACTTACATCACCAGTAGATTTACACAAATCGGCCATTAATGCAGCAAGATTGGCTTTGACCTTCTCTTCTTCGTCAGATTGCACTTGTACATCATCAGTCTTTGCCTCTTCAGTTGGTTTCTCTTCAGGCTTTACCTGCTCAGCAACATTCTGTTCTGTAGCAACTTCAGCTTCTTCACTTGCAACTTGTTTAGTTACAATCTTTTCTTCAGAACTTTCCTCGTCAATAACATCACTAGCTTCCCCTTCATCTAGTTGACCTTCTTCGATCACAGTAACGATCTATGCCATTACAGCTTGTGTTATGGTTTCATCATCTTCAAGGTGAAGACTCCAATCATATGAACCATCAAGAGAAGTAGTGGAAACAAGTGCACGTGATGCACCATTGGATGAACTTTGGTTAGATGAGTTATGAAACGTGGAAGATTTTTGCGATTCTCCTGTTTGTCTTTGGCACTCTCTAGCAAAATGCCCAAGATTTTGACATTTAAAGCATCGAACCTTGGATTTATCGAATCCAACCCTTTTGCCAATGAACTTCCTCCCAGATCTATTGATGAACCGTTTAGCCCTGAGAGTTATCATGGCCATCTGCCACTAAATATCCATCTCATCCAAATCGTCTGGATCAATCTGCTCATCATCTTCGTCCAGTGCTGTTGGATCTGTTATCTTGCCTGTATATAATTCTGATATGAAGCAAGAAACGAGGCTAGGAGCGCCAATTGATTTTTAGCTAATTTCACACTCATGGGCATAGAATTTAGAATCCTGCTATTATTGGATCCAGAGTGCTGTTGTTCCTGTTGTCTCTTCCCTGCATTTGAACCTCCCGTTGAGGCAACAAAACACAATTCACCATTATTATCAAAGACATTTTCACATTCGCTTGAGAGAAATGTCGTTGCTGAGTCACTCGAAGTGTTGTGAGAAGATGAAGATGGAATGCCTTTGTAAACTCCCGGATCTTGAAGCTGATCATAACCTGTTTCCTTCTTCCTCATGTTGAGCTTGTAAGCTCTCAGCTTCCCGACAACTTCTTCTAAGTCCATAGTCGCATAATCAGCTTCTCTCTTGATCATGAGCGTGTAAATATCCCATTTAGTGGGTAGAGCATCTAGCAACTTGTCATCAATCTCAGTATTACCGTATCCCTCTATATCATACTTATCTATCTCCGTCATCAGATGATAAAACCTTGTAATGATGTCTTCTAGAGACTCATTTCTCATGCCCTTAAAGACAGCAAACTGCTTCTTCAACAAATCTTTCTTGTTCTTCTTCACATCAGGATTACCCTTATACCTCTTCTCTAGAGCATCCCACATTTCCTTTGAACTGGTGTACCTCTTAAAGGTGTGTTTAATTTCCTCCGGTAGAGACATTTTGATAGCAGCTAGAGCACGCTTTTCAGCTTCATACATCTTCTTGTCTGCTTCCTCCATATTGCATAAGATGTGACCCGTTGTCTGCCTTCGAACTCATGAGTTGGGTTTGTGTACCCATCGACAATACAAATCCACATTCTCATGTTCTGATACTCAATAAACGACTGAAACCTGTCTTTCCACGTAAGGTAATTCTCTACCTTCATCATCTTTGGCGGTTTGTTCGTCGTGCCAACTTCATGCTCCATTCTCAACAAGTTGTTATTCAATATTCGACATTTTTAACGAACCGGCTTGCTAAAAACAGTTAAAAACTGTCTGAAAACTGTTTTTACTAAATTGCACCGTTAGACTCGTCTCGACGATACGGATCCAATGATATAATATGTCTAAAACCTTTTTCGGAATTTCCGTGCCTTTTTTTGTCCTAAAAATATTTCGAATCAAACTGCGCGACCCGCTTTCGAAAATTCCTTACGGATGGTTCTCTATTTGCGAAAACATTAATTAAACTATATGCACCCTCAAAATTAATCCACCCCTCAAAATTAATTACACTAGGTTAATTAAACTAACAAGTCAAAGTCCAGGGTTAATTACGCAGGTGAGTCCTGGTTAATTTCGTTGAGTTAATTCGCTGGTTTTGTTTTTTACTCATGTTCAGTTTAAATGTGCTGGTTTGGTCAATTACGCTGAGCAGTTTAATTACGCAGGCAAATCAAATCCGCTGGTAAATCCGCATAACAATTACGCAGGCAGATCAAATCCGCTAGTAACGTAGCAGATCACCGAAGTAATGTCACAGAGGACAATTACACGGTTACTAAGTCGCCTTAGGATTTAAAAACGTTGGGTCAATTAAAAACGCTGGTTTATGAAATCCGCAGGTCCAGACTGCGTATTTGACAAACTTGTTCAGCAAGCTGGTAACAACCTTCCAAAGTTTCAGGATTCTCATATTTTCGACCAAATCTTTTCAAAGTTTGAAGAGATTTTATCTCTTTCCCAAACAGATTCCTGCAAAGTCAACGTAACCAAAATCAGCAATTTTCACAAAAATCCTGATGAACACTACGAAGAACACGAAGAATAGTTCTTCGAATCTTCAAGTTTCCAAGCAAAATTCTTCCAAAATCCTGCAAAAACAACCAATAAACCTGCAAAACAGCAAACAATCAAATACTCAAAAATCAATAAAAATGCATGAATTTTTAGGGTTTCAACAAACAGCCTCAAAAACTAAAAAAAATTGTCAGCTTTCTACAGCAAACAACTCTGAACCGAGCCAATCAAGAGCCTAATGCTCTGATACCAATTGTAGGTCCCTTTAACCATATAGATCTTTAACAGAACTGTATATCTAATCTAGAGTGCGGAATCCTCTAGATCAGACTGTCACAGAAATCAATCACCACAAACAGATCTTTACTGATTATCAATCAAACTGGTTACAATCAATCAAGATCCTCACACACAGAATTTCGTCTAAGCCCTATGTGCTATATGAAATCTCTCTCTCACTTGTGATTCTGGTGATTAACCTAAACCCTAATGCAAAGCCTTGTTTATATAACACAAGTTTGCAACCTGGGTTGGTTTCACACAAGCCTGCGAATTGGACAGGCCCAATTCGCATACCATTCCCCCAATGTGGGTTTGGTTTGGCCCAATCACTATTAACTTCACTAATACAAAGCTAAACCTGCTAACTGTTTATTGTTTCACTAAATACAAGATATCCAAAGACCTGAATCTAAAAGCTGTTGTCACAAAACATATATACGGACGTCTGAAACAATCAGAATCTATCAAACACTTGGAACAATTAATTATCTGATTGGTACACATCCAAACACTGCCTCCTACTGATCAGTTTGTTACCTCTGATTATCTAATTTTGGTTATTCGAAATCACATCATCACTTTCAGAACGTACCTAAATTCTTACCCATCATTTTCTATGTATTTGTTGGGTGTAGAAACCTGCTGAAGTGGCAATTTTTACGTTTCTGACCCAGTTGTTATTCTTGGGTTTGGACAAATGAGCCAGGTACAACGGACCCTCTACTTTTGATGTCTATATGTGTGCACGCATGCGTGTGTGTGTTTTGTTTTTCTAAATCTATTTTTGCGTGCAGATTCTTGCAATTTCCTATCCACGCCACTGGCAAATGGTATAGAAGGGGATCCTGGATGGCCTTTGTTGCTTTTGATCTTGATCCATCTGTGGTAAAGGTCAGTGACTTTAATTTGAAACCTACATATTAAAAAAGCATACCCAAATTTAATTTGAAACCTACATATTAAAAAAAGCATACCCAAAGTTTAATCATCTATCCTCGAATTAGGGCAGGATAAACTTGGTTTCCTAATATAGGGGATGGATCGCGTGCTGCTATTTTGCAGTCTGCTGGTATTTCTTCCCCAAAAGCTTGTCATGGTTATGTATGAAGGAAGGCAGAGGGCAGTTGAAGCTGTGGAAAGGATTCGGCTTGACCCTGGAGTAAATTTCTCATATCTAAGATTAGATCAATGTTGGAATTCGATTTTCTAAAACAAGTCAAACTGACAGGTGCCTATATATGCCCGAGCTCAGGACATCCCACATCTCATAGATCTCAAAGAAGCAGGGGCATCCGATGCTATTCTTGAAAATGCAGAGGTATTATTATGAGTTATGAAATGACCATCAATTTTATTAACTTATTAGTTTTGATTGACATTCCTCAGTGATGCAGACAAGTTTGTAGTTTGGGTCAAAGCTTTTGAAAGGGCTCGGTGTTATGTCTGATGATGTCAACTTTTTAAGTCAATTAGTTAGAGATTCAATGGAATTGCAAGCTGAAGTAGTTACTGCTGCCAAGGAACCCAACCCTAGTTGGAGATTTGGTAGCATCTGGTAAGGAAGAATCGGTGAGAATCAGCCAAGTGGAGAGAGACCGCATCTTAATGACAAAGGAACAACCAAAGCCCAACAATAACAATGAGGTCCCTCTAGGAGAGGATAAGAGGGGTGTGATGTATTGTGAACTTGATTTAGAAGACAACCAACACTAAGAGATATCAAATGCTCAATAGATCCCTGGATGTTTCAGTTTTGTTTCGTCACTCAGATCAGATCAACGTGATTCGAAATGAGGTGTGAAGGAGAAGTGAAGTTCATGATACATATCTGCACATAATAATTTAATTCAATTCTGACCTCATTTTCTCAGCGACTATTGAAAAAACAATTATCTTCTATAACTGGTGGCTCTATTTTGTGTGATTTCAAGGGTTTGTTGTGGCAACATATATCAATTGATTGTTTCATTTCAGGGAACTTATGGAATCAATAACTGTATAAAGTTGGTAAACAATTTGAAAATTGTCAATTTAGTCTTGCAAACAAAGCATTTGTTTTATCCAACTTGGTAAATGACAAGGGAATATGGGTGACAAATAGCGATGTGCCACCTCAGCAATAAACAACTAAAAATCTAAAGAAAAATTATTATTGATTATCAAACGCCTCACAACAAAACTGCTTTTTGTTTGCTTGATATGTTGTATCATTGAAAAAACATGACTATACTGGCCAATTCTTTCATTTCAGATGGAGCTAGACGATAGGGAGATTTTGCAATAGGAGTTGCACTAGGAACTAGATCAATTCGGAGTTCAACTTCTCACACAGGAGGAAGTCCAAATACGTCTTCATGAAAAACTTGGGGAAAATCTCAAACATTAGGAATATCTTCCATCTTTTCCTTGCCTTTCTTCTCCACAGTATGGGCCAAGAAAGCCACATATTCCTTTCGAAGGTACTTTTAGGCTTGAATGCATAACATTAGTTTACGCCCCTTGGATGGGGTATCGTTGAAAACACGAAGAACTTGACCGTCAGGGAGAGGAATGCGAATATATTTTTCGAAACAATCTCAGCACGGTGATGGGCTAGCCAGTCTATGCCAATTATCACATCAAAACTAATGGAATGAGATCGATAGGGAAATTGTGCTGGTTCAGACAGAGAGTACACATACGAATAACAAAATCTATGGTAACGGGTTTTCCGTCTACTACTTCCATGCTAAAGTAATCGGCTAGACTCTTTCGCGGTATACCAAGAACGGACTCGAACACTAGAGACACAAAAATCTTATCCACTCTCGTATTAAATAATACAGATGAATAATGACAATCGATCAGAAACGTACCGTTCACCACATTGTTATCAGCTATTGCCTGGTTCGCGTTGATATTAAAAACTCTACCCCTTGCAGCTGGATTTGCTTGGTTGACTAGGTTTGCTTGAGCTTGAGCGTTGATGATATTAACCAGTCTAGGGCATGTGTTTAGGAAATAAGTGCAGTTAAAGCATGCCCTGACATGTGGCATCATAGGGTAGTTGGGTTGGTAGCAAGGTTGAACCATGGATTAAGCTTTTGATATTTATATATCACAATGATGTGACAATAAATATTATATGAATAAAAAACTATAAAAAACGAGTATCAAAATGCGATACGTCGCTCCCGCCTCATCGCGCGAACATTCTGCTCGTAAAATCTATACTATATAATAAAAGAAACCACTTATGGGACACTTGTAATCATATTAGGTCATGTCTTATAGATAATTATTATTTTAGTTCTAATTAGTTATAGATAATCCTCCTATTAAATATTATTTAGTCTAATATCTTGTAGATAATTATTATTTAGTTTAATATCTTTTAATTAATTATAGATAACTCTTCTACTAAATATTATTTTATTTAATATCTTCTACTTAACTATAGAGAATTATTTATTTTAAATTTAATGTATACTTCTCATTTATAACTCTAATAAACTTTAAACTTTTACCATAGTATATACAATGTTAGACATAAAATCGAAAAACATTTTGGATAGCATCAGTAACTTAAGACATAATATAATTATATGTATGCGATGCACATTATAATAAAAAAATACCAAACAAAATAAAAAATATAAATTCATTGATTTTACTAATAATAACAAAGTCTTAATTTTTCTAAATTAGATTTATTACGGGTTTTTAAATATATTTATATTTTATCACTCAAATGATTGCTTATTTGTTTATTAAATAATTGACCACTGTATCTTCTTTTCAATAATTATCCCGGCAATCACCATATCTATCGCGTACCGAGTATATCCATTAATTATTTTTAAATATAATTTTCTTATTATTTGGTATATAAAAACAATTTTATTCAAGCCGTGTAATACACAAGGGTTTTTAAAGATATAAGTTTTTTATACTACATTTACTCACCCCATGTAACACATGTGGTTTTAAAGATATAACTTTTTTTATTATTTGATATATAAAATTACATTTATTCAATATTGTTCTTATATAATTTTGTTAATATATAAAAGAGTTAAATGCTTGGTTGGTCCCTGTGGTTCGCAAATCTTGCAGACTTGGTCCCAGTGGTTCACTAATTACACACTTGGTCCCAGTAGTTTCAAATTTTACACTCGGGTGGTCCTTACCACTAACCTTTGTTAGATTTCTCAGTTAAGTATACATAAAATGTCTATTATACCCCTCGTCTTCTTCATCCTTTCTATCTCTCTGAATAAAAAGCCCTGTCACCCACCTGCAACTACTCTGCTACCACCACCCTCACCCTCGCCGCCTTTCACCGCCATACCACTCAGCCACCACTGCCACAATTTGTTCAGCCATTGACAGTATAACTTCAAAAATGCAAATAGCAGCATCAAATGAATCAATTTACATTTATGTCAAAGAGCATAAGCAAGGTATGATATGGTTAACTCACACAGAATCCTCAATGTACCATCACTGAGACTCTAACTAGCCCAAATCCCATACAAATACCATGTCACAAACAATTCAAAGCCAAATTCCACAAACAAACCATCAACAGTAACAATAACATCTCGAAACACATCATAACCGAAACATATATCGGCAAATCATCAACGATGACTAACAGATGTCACACACCGACCCGCAGCGGAAAAAGGTGATCGGGGCATGATTGGGTTATCATCAAAGCTCATGACATTTATTTTAACGTTTCATATTCATTAATACAATTTAATGGAAATTTACAAACATAATTACATCATGACCTAAACATCAATCTAAGCTTCTTTGTTTTCTTCTAAGGCATTTCCTATGTTTTCCTTGCTTCATCCTGTTCACCTGTATCATGTGTAAAAGAGTTTTTGGATCAACAAAAAGTTGGCGAGTGAATCCTATGGAAAACATTTGAACAAGTTTATTTAATTGATTATGAAATAAAGTGCACAACCACACATGAGTAAAAATAGATGTAAACTTATTCATAAATCAATTTAATATTAAACAATACACACATGAACAATAATGGATCGTTTAGAGGCACGCGTTGCTCACCTCGTCTCTCACGAGGAACTGATGGGCCTAATGAATGAATTGCATAACCATGATAATATGAAAGACATAACTACCAATAATATAAACTCAATAATACACGCATGAACAATAATGGATTGGTTTTGAGGCACGCGTTGCTCAACTCGTCTCCCACGAGGAACTGATGGGCTTAATGAATGAATTTCATATAAGTTGACAAAAATGAAATACATAATCACAACAATATAAACAATCTAAGTTTAGATCACGATATGGTATGGCACAAGTTAAAATAAACGAGTTAATTATTTTGTGACACATGACACACCCCAAAACGTGTAATTAAAAAGGGGGAGTTGTAAGTTTCACTCACAGTGGGTGCGTTCGGTTGATGATGTTGAATGCACGCGAAGTGGTTTTAACCACGAGTGAAATTAACCTAGATAAATAGCATTATGGTTCGGTAAGTAAACGGATTTTATTAATCCATTTTAGTAGGATTGTTGGGTGTATTTTTGTGAGTTTAAGGCTATTTTCTAACCTTAAAAATGTTATTTTTAAGTATTGTTAATTGATTTTTAATTAAAATAAATAAATAAAAATAATAAAAAATTTTGACTTTTTTGACCGTTGACCGTTGACCATTGACCTTGACTGTTTGACCGGTTCGTATGCGAGTAAGTGTGCGCTGAGTGAGGCTCGAACGCCAGACCTCCCGTACGCGTGCACGCAGCTCTACCAACTGAGCTACGTGTCTAACCCGAAATATTTCTGTTTTTAATTATATTTATATATTAATTAGATTAATCAATCAATTTATTTCTAAAAAGGTTTTACTGAATCGGACTGGTGCGCTCCACAGGTCTCGAACCCGGGACCTGTGGGTTGAGTTAACACACAGTCCACCGCTGGACTGTGTGTTTAATTTGTTATATAATCTAATTTATATTATACTTATATACAAACTAAACATGTTCATTTATGCCTTATTTAAAAAGTTTGAATAATTGTCCGGACCGGTGTGGTAACCCGGACTCGAACTCGTGTCCTGCGATTAAACATACACACAGTCCACCGCTGGACTGTGTGTCTATCTTGGTTATTATTCTGGTTTTTATTATACTTAACATATACAGCGGTGACTCCGGTTCGGTTAACAAAAAGACATTTTTATTAAGGCAAGCATGCGTGGGACAAGATTCGAACTCGAGACGTTTACGTGTTTAATGTGCACACAGTCCACCGCTGGACTGTGTGTCTAACCCGAGTTATAACTTGATTTCAATAAACTTAAACATTACAGAAACTTCGTCTTCTTCGTTGATTTTAACCAGAATCGGAAATCCGACTGGTTCGATGATTAAATCATGTTCGTTAGTGTCTGATGGTTTATTACATGTGAGATTAAATAAAAAGAATGAAGGATTAAGCGTAAGGTATACCGACTGGACTCCTCTGTTTCTCCGGCGAAACTCCGGTGACAGCAAACACTTCCGGCGACGTGTGTCTTACAGCAGAGAGTCTTCAGAAAGCTTGAAAAGGATGTGGGTGACTTCGGTATAAGCTCAGGGGGTTTAGTAAGGCTTAGAAGTGAAGGGTTCGGTTTTCCGGCGATGTACAGAAATTTTCCGGCGAATGGAATTTCGTCGGGTAAAGGTGCGGTTTTGAGCGAAAAAGCTTGCAGAGGTTCGAGAGGGTATTTATAGGGCAGTTCATCGATGAATTTGGTCCTATGTCCGACTTGATTCGTCGGTTAGAAATCCTCCGGCGGTTATAGCTTGTGTCGCGGACTCAGGCATCGGTTATAACCGATATCCTAGTAAATGTTTACGTTAAGAACAAAAGAAACCGTTCAATCTCGTGAGATCGCCGGGATTTCCGACGACTGAAATTTGGGCGCCGGTTTTGAATTCGGAAAAACATGTTATGAATTAATTGATTCTAATAATTAACAAGAATCATCAATGGCGCAGTGGTTGAGTGTGTGTGTGATAAGTCTGCTGAACCGGTATACTGACCCGGGTTCGAAACCCGGCAGAAACATATTATTTTTATTTTATTATTTTTAACAGTTCTTCAAAAATAATTTATATATCCCAATATAATAATTAATTATGTATCGTTTAAAATTAATTTGGGCATTAAATACGCCACGAAATTTTAAACTGATCGTTCGGTTAATAAACGGAGCGGGTTTTGTAAAATCCGTTTTTTACGGATGTTACAGTATCCCCTGCTTTTTAGAAATTTCGTCCCGAAATTTAAGTAGTGATATATTTGACTAAAAGAATGATGGTGTTTAGTTTGACAGTTACATGCTTAGAAAAAGTAAGGGTTTAAGTTTTTTTGTTTGAGGCGGTAACGTTCCTTGTAAGGGTTAAGTACCCTATTACAGGAATCGCTTTTTGTTGCCTACTGTAAAAGTATTGATAAGCAGAATTGATTCGCTAAATATGATATCATGCATAAGAGTTTGGATATGTTTGGAAAGATATGGTTATATCCAAAGGCAAAACTTCTAATACTATAACCTACATGGAACTTCTCATAACCATCTAACAATACCTCTGATCCTTTGACAAGAATACTTATATATAGGAAGTACCAGCGGCGTATCCACCATATTCTTGTCAAATTTTCATTGGTTTTATCAGTAAGTTATGATTGGTTCTATGACTATAGAACATAAATAAACACAACAGCTAATATTTGAATCCACATTCTGATAGCATATATGTTTGAATGGTGACAGTTCCTCTCTCGTTTGTTATGATGGAGAGGTTAGTTTATGTAGAAATGGAACACAATCCAATTTCTTTAAATAGCGAGATGATATAAATGTAACACAAATTTTAACCCAGGGCAATACTAAATCCTACATGGAACTTCTCATAACCGTCTGATAATGCCTCTGATCCTTTGGCAAGAATACTTATATATAGGAAGTACCAGCGGCGTATCCACCATATTCTTGCCAAATCTTCATTGGTTTTATCCACAAGTTATGATTAGTTACCAAGAAACTACTAAATCCTACATAGAACTTCTCATAACCGTCTGACAATGCCTCTGATCCTTTGACAAGAATACTTATATATAGGAAGTACCAGCGGCGTATCCACCATATCCTCGTCAAATTTTCATTGGTTTTATCAGTGAATTATGATTAGTCCTACGTGACTCTACAACCATTACAACAAACACAAAATACTGAAAATGAAAAAAAATGTCTGTGCGATCAAGGCTCAATCAAACGGAGCCGATCGTATTGCATGTACTGAAAATGAAATTGTCTGTGCGATCAAGGCTCAATCAAGCGGAGCCGATCGTATTTGCATGTAATGAAAATAATAAACTTAATCTAAACAACAATCACACAAACAGCCTATACATGGAACCTCTCATAACCGCCTGATAATGCCTCCGATCATTTGACAAGAATACTTATATATAGGAAGTACCAGCGGCGTATCCACCATATTCTTGTCAAATTTTCATTGACTTTATCCACAAGTTATGATTAGTTCTATGTGACTCTACAACAACACAACAACCACAAGATACTGATAATGAAAATGTCTGTGCGATCAAGGCTCAATCAAACGGAGCCGATCGTATTGCATGTACTGAAAATAATAAATTTAATCTAAACAATAACCACACAAACAGCCTATACATGGAACCTCTCATAACCGCCTGATAATGCCTCTGATCCTTTGACAAGAATACTTATATATAGGAAGTACCAGCGGCGTATCCACCATATTCTCGTCAAATTCTCATTGACTTTATCCACAAGTTATGATTAGTTCTATGTGACTCTACAACAAACACAACAACCACAAGATACTGATAATGAAAATGTCTGTGCGATCAAGGCTCAATCAAACGGAGTCGATCGTATTGCATGTACTGAAAATGAAAATGTTTGTGCGATCAAGGCTCAATCAAACGGAGCCGATCGTATGTGGGCACGCCAGGTTTAACCTCATAATGAAATGGGGAACATGCTCAACGCTCATAATGTAATGGGGAGCGGCGGCCTATGAAATTGCATGTACTAAAAATAATAAACAATAATTACTCAAACAGTTTACACATGGAACCTCTCATAACTGCCAGATAATGCTTCTGATCCTTTGACAAGAATACTTATATATAGGAAGTACCAGTGGCGTATCCACCACATTCTTGTCAAAGTTTCATTGGCTTTATCCTTAAGTTATGTTCGGTTCTATGTGATAAAGAAAAACATAAAACTAAACGATAGGAGTTGAATCTGGATTTTCGGTGAAGAGGACTAGTTGGGTATCTTCGTTTGGGCCGTCATTATTTTCGACAGGATTGGCGTTGATGTTGAAGACTCTTCCTCTTGCTGGTGGCCTAGCGGTTGGGTTTTCTTGGTTTACTTGGTTAACTGGGTTTGATTGGGCTTGAGCGTTTATGATGTTAACTAATCGAGGGCACGTGTTTCTAAAGTGGGTAGGGTCGCCACAATTGAAACAACCTCGAACATATGGGAACATGGGGTATTGGGGTTGTTGATAGGTTTGGGCCATGTTTTGAGTAGGGGAAGAGATTTGGTTTTGAAAGGTGCGGCAAACCTTGCTCAAATGACCATAGCGTCCACAAGTTGCACATAGTCGACAAGGTAAGGTAAGGGGATGGTGATAAAAACAGTTGTTGCATCGAGGGTGAGGTCCAAGATATGGTTTCTTATTTGGGTAGGTTGAGTTGGGTGCCACTTGAGTGATTGGGATAGCTTGGATGGGTATGGCGTGTGAAATTGGTTGATTCCGTTGGATAGCAGCGAAAAGTTGACAGTCTCTTTTTCTCTTAGAATTTGGTTGAGAAGGGGGTTCGGTTTGGGTGTAGTCGGAGGTTTCAGTCGATGCTTTATCCTTCTTTTTCTCCTCCTTGAAGTCTTTGTTTCGGATTCGGTTCTCGGTGAGCTCTGTTGCTAGCTCCATTGCTCCTTCCAAAGTTGCAGGCGTGGTACTTATTACAGAGTCTTGAATCTTTGACGGAAGACCACGAATGTAGTGCTCGATCAAACGGTAGAGGGGAGTGAACATGTTGGGAACCATTTGATGTAATTCGAGGAATCTTTTGTTGTATGTGGTGTGGTCTCCTTCCTTTTGCTTCAACGAATAAAATTCATCTTCTAATTTCTTGATTTCTCTCCTTGGGCAAAATCGTCTGGTCATGATTTCCTTCAATTCGTTCCAAGTTAAGGTCATAGCATCTTCCACCCCTCGTTTGGCCTTCTCTGTATTCCACCAAGTAAGTGCTATCCCATATAATCGACCGGTAGCATATCGCACTTTGCGATCATCGGGGCAATCGCAATTTAGAAAAGTGTTCTCCATCCCTTCAAACCAATGGAGGAGAGCGGTGACGCCTTCAGTCCCTTTGTATTTTGGAGGGTCGCATGATTTGAAATGCTTGTAGGTGCATTTAGTGGTATTTGGGGAAGGGTTGATAACGTGTTGATCTTCTTGATTGACAGGATTAGCAGTAAGTGCTTGTTGGACTTGGATTACAATGTTGGGTATTACGGCAGCCATTTGTTGAGCGATTAAGGCAGCCATGCGCTCGCGGGTTTTTCCTGCTCTCATCTTCCTACGGGCGAGGCTAGAAGACATCTACAAGGAATACATGTCAAGAGTATGAGTTGGATGTTTTTGGGTTCATGGGTCGCACTAGGAATGAACATTCATAAAATAATTATAGAAAAATAAATCTACTACATCCATAGGATGTCTTGGGCTTTGCTCGCCATTAGGCCTACATGCCGCCATACTTCACCTTTGTAATCATGTGGGCCCCCATGAATACCGGGTTTTTCATATGGTTCGCATGTGTTAGCCTGGTTGCGTACACTAAAACCCGGAGAAAATCGAGAAATATGTATACAACGTGTGAGATTCGGAATGTGTCCAGGTGTAGACACGGTGAC
Organism: Scalesia atractyloides; assembly: GCA_947069175.1. Classification (NCBI taxonomy): domain Eukaryota; kingdom Viridiplantae; phylum Streptophyta; class Magnoliopsida; order Asterales; family Asteraceae; genus Scalesia; species Scalesia atractyloides. The sequence goes on from CAMTDV010000018.1 coordinate 103,845,124, forward strand.
ACCTCAAAGTGGGGTTAGTTCGAACGACGTTTGGTGTGGCATGCTTTGGCCTAATAGGTCCTTCGTACTCTCATCGTTAGTCCCCAGGTAGGCAAACTGGTCCGTTATATTGGATTTATACGAATGTCAACCTAGACAGGACGTTCCGACTACCGGTACTTGTACCCTTCCAGTTACTACATGCCCGTCGCAGAACTTACTTTGATGAGATTTGAAAATTGCAACAAAATCTTTGAATAACAACAGTATGAAGATGAATTGAATATATGAACATTGATATATGTATAATGAATGTGTATGTAAGTATGTATGTTTGACTGTAAATATAAACAAATATGAAACAAATAAATATCATAAGTTTGTATGTAACCACCTAATCAATTAAAAATTTAGGCAGACTATAGTATAGGCTCTAAGGGTCTAATAACCTATCCTATATCCCAATAGTCATGGCTCTGATACCAATCTGTCACACCCCGACCCGCAGCGGAAAAAGGTGATCGGGGCATGATAGGGTTATCATCAAAGCTCATGACATTTATTTTAACGTTTCATATTCATTAATACAATTTAATGGAAATTTACAAACATAATTACATCATGACCTAAACATCAATCTAAGCTTCTTTGTTTTCTTCTAAGACATTTCCTATGTTTTCCTTGCTTCATCCTGTTCACCTGTATCATGTGTAAAAGAGTTTTTGGATCAACAAAAAGTTGGCGAGTGAATCCTATGGAAAACATTTGAACAAGTTTATTTAATTGATTATGAAATAAAGTGCACAACCACACATGAGTAAAAATAGATGTAAACTTATTCATAAATCAATTTAATATTAAACAATACACACATGAACAATAATGGATCGTTTAGAGGCACGCGTTGCTCAACTCGTCTCTCACGAGGAACTGATGGGCCTAATGAATGAATTGCATAACCATGATAATATGAAAGACATAACTACCAACAATATAAACTCAATAATACACGCATGAACAATAATGGATTGGTTTTGAGGCACGCGTTGCTCAACTCGTCTCCCACGAGGAACTGATGGGCTTAATGAATGAATTTCATATAAATTGACAAAAATGAAATACATAATCACAACAATATAAACAATCTAAGTTTAGATCACGATATGGTATGGCACAAGTTTAAATAAACGAGTTAATTATTTTGTGACACATGACACACCCCAAAACGTGTAATTAAAAAGGGGAGTTGTAAGATTCACTCACAGTGGGTGCGTTCGGTTGATGATGTTGAATGCACGCTAAGTGGTTTTAACCACGAGTGAAATTAACCTAGATAAATAGCATTATGGTTCGGTAAGTAAACGGATTTTATTAATCCATTTTAGTAGGATTGTTGGGTGTATTTTGTGAGTTTAAGACTATTTTCTAACCTTAAAAATGTTATTTTATGGTATTGTTAATTGATTTTTAATTAAAATAAATAAATAAAAATAATAAAAAAATTTGACTTTTTTGACCGTTGACCGTTGACCATTGACCTTGACTGTTTGACCGGTTCGTATGCGAGTAAGTGTGCGCTGAGTGAGGCTCGAACGCCAGACCTCGCGTACGCGTGCACGCAGCTCTACCAACTGAGCTACGTGTCTAACCCGAAATATTTCTGTTTTTAATTATATTTATATATTAATTAGATTAATCCGAAAATCAATTTATTTCTAAAAAGGTTTTACTGAATCGGACTGGTGCGCTCCACAGGTCTCGAACCCGGGACCTGTGGGTTGAGTTAACACACAGTCCAACGCTGGACTGTGTGTTTAATTTGTTATATAATCTAATTTATATTATACTTATATACAAACTAAACATGTTCATTTATGCCTTATTTAAAAAGTTTGAATAATTGTCCGGACCGGTGTGGTAACCCGGACTCGAACTCGTGTCCTGCGATTAAACATACACACAGTCCACCGCTGGACTGTGTGTCTATCTTGGTTATTATTCTGGTTTTTATTATACTTAACATATACAGCGGTGACTCCGGTTCGGTTAACAAAAAGACATTTTTATTAAGGCAAGCATGCGTGGGACAAGATTCGAACTCGAGACGTTTACGTGTTTAATGTGCACACAGTCCACCGTTGGACTGTGTGTCTAACCCGAGTTATAACTTGATTTCAATAAACTTAAACATTACAGAAACTTCGTCTTCTTCGTTGATTTTAACCAGAATCGAAAATCCGACTGGTTCGATGATTAAATCATGTTCGTTAGTGTCTGATGGTTTTATTACATGTGAGATTAAATAAAAAGAATGAAGGATTAAGCGTAAGGTATACCGACTGGACTCCTCTGTTTCTCCGGCGAAACTCCGGTGACAGCAAACACTTCCTGCGACGTGTGTCTTACAGCAGAGAGTCTTCAGAAAGCTTGAAAAGGATGTGGGTGACTTCGGTATAAGCTCAGGGGGTTTAGTAAGGCTTAGAAGTGAAGGGTTCGGTTTTCCGGCGATGTACAGAAATTTTCCGGCGAATGGAATTTCGTCGGGTAAAGGTTCGGTTTTGAGCGAAAAAGCTTGCAGAGGTTCGAGGGGGTATTTATAGGGCAGTTCATCGATGAATTTGGTCCTATTTCCGACTTGATTCGTCGGTTAGAAATCCTCCGGCGGTTATAGCTTGTGTCGCGGACTCAGGCATCGGTTATAACCGATATCCTAGTAAATGTTTACGTTAAGAACAAAAGAAACCGTTCAATCTCTCGAGATCGCCGGGATTTCCGACGACTGAAATTTGGGCGCCGGTTTTGAATTCGGAAAAACATGTTATGAATTAATTGATTCTAATAATTAACAAGAATCATCAATGGCGCAGTGGTTGAGTGTGTGTGTGATAAGTCTGCTGAACCGGTATACTGACCCGGGTTCGAAACCCGGCAGAAACATATTATTTTTATTTTATTATTTTTAACAGTTTTTCAAAAACAATTTATATATCCCAATATAATAATTAATTATGTATCGTTTAAAATTAATTTGGGCATTAAATACGCCACGAAATTTTAAACTGATCGTTCGGTTAATAAACGGAGCGGGTTTGGTAAAATCCGTTTTTGACGGATGTTACAACAGAAAACAACGAGTATGAGCAACAAGTACCTCCCTCTGGTGCCAATTCTGATGAGAGCGACCTTCTTCTCAACGGCGGTGACGGAGGCTTTAACAACGGCGAGTCTGCGGCGTCGTTGAGAGAGGAGCGGAGGAGAATTGAGAGGGAAGGCATTGGTAGCGGATCCGGAGGTGAAATTGGGAGAGATTAGGGCTTGATTTAATGTCTCCATGTTAAGGAGAAAGAGATCGGCCGGTGAAGAAGTAGGATATAGACTATTGAGAGAGTGTGATCAGTTTATCCTCCACGTCATTTGACACGTCGGCGGCTTCCCATTCGTAAGGATCATGACTCCCTTCTTGTTGAGGTGCCACCTCTGCAGCGATAGAGTTTTGTATTGGTTCGAGCTGTAGCGGAGGGTGGTTGTGGCAATGGTGGCTGAGTGGTATGGCGGTGAAAGGCGGCGAGGGTGAGGGTGGTGGTAGCAGAGTAGTTGCAGGTGGTTGATAGGGCTTTTTATTCAGAGAGATAGAAAGGATGAAGAAGACGAGGGGTATAATAGACATTTTATGTATACTTAACTGAGAAATCTAACAAGGTTAATGGTAAGGACCACCCGAGTGCAAAATTTGAAACTACTGGGACCAAGTGTATAATTAGTGAACCACTGGAACCAAATCTGTAAGATTTGCAAACCACAGAGACCAACCAAGCATTTAACTCTATATAAAATTACATTTATACAACTAATACAATAAATGAGATTTTTAAATATATATTGTTTTATTATTTAGTTTATAAAATTTATTTATTTAACCCGTGCCGGGTGATAACCTAACCAGAGGAAACAAGACGACGAACTTGGCGTCATAACATAAACCCATTTTTGTGCATCACCGAAGAAGAAGAAACCCCAAAAACCCAAGTTTTCCATCAATCAAACCCAGCCAGAAAGAATTGTTGATAAATGAGTTTATCATCAGAGATCGAAATCGTGTCAAAAGACAACACAGCAGCAGCAGCGGAACAAGTGGTGATCACTGACGTATTTGGGGCTGCTGCTTACGGTGATCTTCTGAAACTAACAAAATTCGTCCAAGAAGACGGTGCTTCTCTCTTGCAACCGGATGCTAATGGCTACTACCCCCTTCAGTGGGCATCTCTTAATAACTTTGCTGACGTTGCTCACTATACTATTCAGGTACTTGTTAATACATCACTTGTTGTTTCTGATTCTATCAATCAGATCTGAGATCTCACTTGTTTGATTGATTGATGTAGCATGGTGGGGATGTGCACGCTGTTGATAACGTCCGCCAGACAGCGTTGCATTGGGCCGCTGTTCGGGGTTCGGTTGCAGCTGCAGATGTCTTGTTGCAGAATGGTGCTCGTGTTGAGGCTGCTGATGTAAATGGTTACCGGGTAATTCTTCGAATCTATTATGTGTTTTATTAGAGGAAAACCAAGATGGGACTTGGGTTTGGGCAAAATTAACTGTAGATGATAGATAGATAGATAGGTTATGTTATCAAGTTTAATTAGTTAATAGTAAAGTTATAGAAGCTTACCACTGCAGGCAGTTCATGTCGCAGCTCAGTATGGTCAAACATCCTTCTTGAATTTTATCGTAGCCAAGTATCATGCTGATTTTGATGTACCAGATAATGACGGAAGGACCCCTCTTCACTGGTATGTTTCCCCTTTTCATTTGTGTATCAACACTTGGAATGTTCAACTTATTTTTCTATCTATTCTCAATTAGGGCTGCATATAAAGGATTTGTAGATACAATTAGATTACTTCTTTTTTGGGACGCCTTTCAAGGAAAACAAGATAAAGAAGGTACCTTCTTTTCATTATAATTATAATTATAATAGCCTTATATGCTTCTCATACTTAGGGCAGGGTGCTTTTAATAATCAGATGCTTATCCAAACACCCTTTGATACAAGTTACCATTAGATCAGTCACGATTGTCCATAATGACGAAATACTTTTTTTTGTAGGTTGCACTCCTCTGCAAAATTTGGGGGGCAAATTCGAAAATCTGGAGGGTTGGGGTTGAAATTAAAAACATGCAGGGGGAAAAAAAAGGAGTTAATTTGGGTGAAAGATCCCGCTGGATTTACACCTGCAAAAAAATTTCCGCAATAAAAGGGGGCCGTCCCCCAAAAATTTTTTTTAAAAACCTTGTGCGGGATCCCTTTTTTCTAGTATCATTTTTCAACAATAATTTGTTTTGTGCAATTGTGGTTTTCCTTTAAAACTAACAAAATGCTTTAAAAATTTTGTTAATGCAGTCTAAGGGGCCCGGGGTGGGGCACAACAGTTTTTTGGAAAGACAAAGGTTTGGGTTAACAAAGTTGGAGATATAGGTTTTAAAGGCCCTATTTTATTCTGCATAGTGTTTGGTCACGA
>CAMTDV010000018.1:103850721-103969963 GCA_947069175.1 Scalesia atractyloides
TTGACAAAATGTAAACACGTATCACAACAAACAATATTTACATCATAAGTTTAGGTCATATAATGGTAATAGCACAAGTTTGAATAAATGTAATAATTACAGCGACACATGATACACCCCAAAACATGAATAAAAGGGGAATTTGTAAGGATTCACTCACAGTGGGTGCGTTTCCTGGATGACGATGAATGCGCACGATTTTTAGGATTTGATCGACGAGGAAAACTAACCTAGAATAATAACGAAATGGTTCGGTAAATAAATGGATTTTATTTGAGATTAATAATTTTAATTCATAACCTTAATAGGATTTTTAGATTTATTTTTGTGAGTTTAAAGACATTTTCTAACTTTAAAAATATTATTTTTAAGTATTTTTAAATAATTTTCTGATTAAATAAATTAAAAAAAATTAAAAAAATAAAAAAATTGTTGACTTTTGACCATGTTGACCGTTGACCGTTGACCGGTCGAACTATGTTTATTCCCTGCTCTGAGTGAGATTCGAACTCGTGACCTCTCGTATACGTGCACGCAGCTCTACCAACTAAGCTACGTGTCTAACCCGAAATATTTCTGATTTTAATTATATTTATATACTTTTTAGTTTATTCAGAATTTTATTTAATTAAAATGTTTCAAATATCATCCGACCGGCTGGCTTAGCGGGGATCGAACCGGTGACCATCGACTTAACTTGCACCCAGCCCGACCAACTGGGCTGGGTGTCTAACCCATCAATATCCGGAATTATATTATATTTATATACGTGTTGAAGAATGATCCGAATAGGTTTTTTTTTTTAAGATTGGTTTTATTTCAGAAAGTCGGGACAAGTGTGGTTCGAACCCGGGATGTACGCTTTTGAAATTGCACACAGTCCACCGCTGGACTGTGTGTCTAACCCAGTTAAAATACCAGGTTTTATTATACATATATATTTAGACTGGCTTCATCTTCTTCAACTGAATTAATACCCAGAAACATAACTCGACTGTTTAATCAAATCTTATTGAATTAGTTGATTGATTATTACTGATAACGAAAATAATTTAAACAGAAACGGATTTAAGGATGTTGTACCGAACAGGTGTGATTTCCGATGGAGTTCCGGTGACTGAAAGAAGTTCCGGCGAAGTGTATCTTGCGACAGAGGATCTACAGGAAGTTTGGGGTGAGTGTGGGTGACTTCTATCGAAGCTCTAGAAGTCCTATTTATAGAGTAAGGCAATAACGGGATAGATTCGGTTTTCCGGCGATAACTTTCGGTCAACTTGCAGAGAATTCCGGCGACTTGCGGCGAGGTTTTCAGAGTGAGTTTGAGAGTAGTGAGCGAGATTTACCAATACTAGAGCTCACTATTTGTAGCTGTAGCAATGATTGACAGTTTTTGAAATCGATTTAAATGTTTTCAGTTATAGCTTGATTAACTCAATAATTTGTAACCGATTTTGAGTCAAACGCATGATTTAGGATCGGTTTACTTTATTCAATTGCGTAGAAATGGCAATCTTGATGATTGCCGGATTGTTTGCAGCCGTTGCTGGGTGGAACTTTGAATTCAGATCAAGAAGTTAAGGAATACATAAATGATTATTTGATTAAATCATTTCAGATATGGAGAGGTGGTGTAGTGGTTTGTTGTGCGTTTGTTCATCCGGGTGACCCGGGTTCGAAACCCGGCGTCCCCTTTTATTTTTTATTCATTATTTATTATTAATTTTCAATTATAGATTTTAAATTCTAATATATTTATTAATTATGTATTGTTTAAAATTAATATGAACCAAAAATACGCAACGAACTTTATAACTGAATGTTTGACTGATAAACGAAGCGTTTTTTGGAAACCCGTTTTTCGACGGATGTTACAGTATCCCCTACTTTTAGAAATTTCGTCCCGAAATTTAAGTAGTAATGGTATATTTGACTCGAAGGGTGGGTGTTTTTTAATTTGACAATTACATAATTAGGAGAGGGTGAGAGTTTAAATCTTATTTGAGGCGGTAACGTTCCTAGTAAGGGTTGAATACCCTGCTACAGGAATCGCTTTTTGATGCCTAAAGTATAAGAATGCGGAACAAGGATAAATAGAGTTGATTGACTAAGCATGATTTCATGCATAAGAGTTTTGAGGAAACTGATACGTAAAAAGGTTATATCATAAACAAAAACTTCAACCATGATGATACTAAAACCTACACGAAACTTCTCATAACCGCCTGGTAATGCTTTTGATCCTTTGCCAAGAATACTTATATATAGGAAGTACCAGCGGCGTATCCACCATATTCTTGTCAAATTTTCATTGGCTTTATCAATAAATTATGATCAGTTCTATGTGACTCTAAAACATAAATAAACACAATGACCAAAGCTTGAGTCTCAATTCTGAAAGGATACATGACTGAATGATGACAGTACCTCTCTCGTTTGTTATGATGAAGTGGTTAGTCTATGTAAAAGTGAGACACAACCCAACTTCTTTAAATGATGTGATCGAGGTACGTCGAGATGTTTGATGATATAAATGTTAAATCAACGGGTATAAAATAAAACTGTAATATCAATTCGCATTAAAATTCTTGGATACATAAATTCCCAATTTATAACTGGGAGACGTAAAGATAAAGAAAACATTAAAACTAAACGGTTGGAGTTGAGTCTTGACTCTTGGTGAGGGGGAGCTAGTTGTGTGATTCGTTTGGGCCGTTATTATCTTCAACAGGATTGGTGTTGATGTTGTAAGCTCTTCCTCTTGCTGGTGGTGGAGCTGGGTTGGCTTGATTTGCTTGGTTAACTGGGTTTGCTTGAGCTGGGGCGTTTATGATGTTAACCAATCGAGGGCACGTGTTTCTAAAGTGGGTAGGGTCGCCACAATTAAAACAAGCTCTAACATATGGTAACATGGGGTATTGGGGTTGTTGATATGTTTGGATCATGTTTTGAGTAGGGGGTGAAGCTTGGTTTTGAGAGGCGCGACAAGTCTTGCTCAAATGACCATAACGCCCACAATTTGCACATAGTCGACAAGGTAAGGTAGATGGATGGTGATAAAAACCGGTGCCGCATTGAGGGTGAGGTCCAATGTAAGGTTTCTTATTTGGGTAAGTAGAGTTGGGTGCTACTTGAGTGATTGGGATAGCTTGGAGGGGTATGGCTTGTGAAGCTGGTTGATTGCCTTGGGTAATGGCGAAAATTTGTCCATCTCGTTTTCTCTTAGCAGTGGGTTGAGAAGAGGATTCGATTTGGGTGGCATTTGAGGTTTCGGTTGATGCTTTATCCTTCTTCTTTTCCTCTGTGAAGTATTTATTCCGTATGCGGTTTTCGGTGAGCTATGTAGCTAACTCCATTGCTGCTTCCAACGTTGCAGGTGTGGTACTTAATACAGGGTCTTGAATTTTTTAAGGAAGACCTCGAATGTAGTGCTCGATCAAACGGTAGAGGGGAGTGAACAAGTTGGGAACCATCTGATTTAACTCAAGGATTTGTATGTGTCACACCCCGACCCGCAGCGGAATAAGAGTCGGGGCATAATTGGGTTATCACCAAAGCTCATGATGTTTACTAATATGTTTCATATTTTTTAAATTCAAAATTACATCCTCGATATTCCAAACAAGTTCATACAATTACAAAGAAAAGTAACTAAATAAACAATCTAAAGTCTAAACCGATTTATTCTTCTAAGCCATCCTATATGTTTCTTGCTGCAACTGGATCACCTGTATCATGTGTAAAAATGGGGGGTTTTGGGTCAACAAAAGTTGGCGAGTGAACCTTGTTATAAAACATTTATTATTGATTTCTTGTTATATTTATTATGGAAAAATTGTGCAATATCATATGTGAGCAAACGTAAATAATCATACAATAACATACAATAACATACAATAACAAACAAAAACAAACCACCTTGCATGAATATATGACATGAATGACAATGTATATGTTGGCAACGTCACGTTCACGCTCATAGGTAATGGGGAACGGTTCCGCTCATAGGTAATGGGGAACAGACGGCCTATGATGAAATGCATATGCGATCAAGGCTCAATCAAACGGAGCCGATCGTATGTTGGCAACGCCTCGTTCACGCTCATAGGTAATGGGGAACGGCTCACGCTCATAGGTAATGGGGAGCGGCGGCCTATGATAATGTATGTACTGAAAATGATAAATTTAACCTAAACATTAACCACGCAAACAGTTGATACATAATGAATACACATTTGATCATTGATATGATGGATGCACAAGTGTTTAAATGAAATAAATAATATGACACATGATACACCCCAAAAACGTGATTAAAACGGGGAATTTGTAGAGATTCACTCACATTGGGTGCGTTCGTTTGATGATGTTGAATGCGCACGAGTTTAGAGGATTGATCGACGAGGATTAACTAACCTAAATAATAACGAAAAGGTACGGTAAATAAGTGGATTTTATTAATAATTTTAATAGGATTTTTAGATATATTTTGTGAGTTTAAGACTATTTTCTAACTTTAAAAACATTATTTTTAAGTATTTTTAATTGATTTTTAAATTAAATAAATAAATAAAAATATAAAAAAAGTGTTGACTTTTTGGGTTGACCATTGACTATTGACTTTGACTTGTTGACCGGTTCGGTCGTGTATTTGTTTGCGCTGAGTGAGTTCGAACTTGTGACCTCCCGTACGCGTGCACGCAGCTCTACCAACTGAGCTACGTGTCTAACCCGAAATATTTCTGTTTTTAATTATATTTATATACTATTTAATTTATTCCAAAATTCATTTATTTTAAAAAGGATTTTAATTCTATCGAACCGGCGTGCATAACAGGTCTCGAACCCGAGACCTGTTGTTTAACGTTGCACACAGTCCACCGCTGGACTGTGTGTCTAACCTGGTTATAACACTTGTTTTTGTTTCTCTTATATACTAACTGGAAATTTCCATATTTGGGTTTTATAAAAAGTCTGAATATTGTGACGAATCGGAACAAGGACAGACTCGAACCCGGGACTCTATGATTCAAATGCACACAGTCCACCGCTGGACTGTGTGTCTAACCCGAGATATAACCCGATTTATATTAAGTTTATACACAAACTAGACGTCATCTTCTCCGTTAAACAACACAGACAACGATTATTCTACTGATCTTGTTCAATTCAATTAACGGACATATAATTGATTAAAAATGAAATGGACAGGGAAGGTTTTGGGAATGAACGTACCGGAATGATGACTTTTCTCAGAACTCCGGCAAAGTCGTCGGCTCTGTTTTATGAACTCCGTCTGAGTGGACCAATTAACAGTTTTGATTAACAAATTGTGAAATTGAAGGACTAAACAAGAGTTATCAGAGAGTTTAGATGCTCATACCGATTCACAGCTTGATTTAGAAATTTTCAGAAGTTTTCCGGCGATTGCAGATTATCCGGTATCGTCGTCTGGGACCGATTCTGATTGAAAGGTTTGAGTTAGCAAAAGTCTAACAACAGATAGAAGATGAAAGAATTGAGAAATTTACCGTTTTGATGAAAGACACGGTTTTCCGGCGAAAGTCCGGCGAGTTCAGAAAGCGATTCCGACGATCAGAAAATAGAGCAAAAGTGAAATTGAGTGTTCTGTGGGTGTTTTTGAGTCGCGAGATGATGATATTGCCGGTGTAAATCAGGAAGTAAATGATTTCGGTTATTAAACCCGAAAATCATATGAATTCAAGTTCAATAAAGGCTGAATTGATTGAGATCGTGCGTCGTAATGTTTTCATCGGTTATAACCAGTAATATCAACACTCAAACGTCTGGAAAGTTGAAAGCCGATTACCGGTTTCAGTTTTGGCGCAAACAGATCGATTCACGGGTGAACTTATGTTTTATTTGTTTCCTAAATTACACAAAGACATCAAGTGGCAGAGTGGTTAAGTGTTTGAGGTTAAGGTCTTCCGGCTGACCCGGGTTCGAAACCCGGCAGCCCCTTTTCATTTTTAATTGTTTTATTTTTATTTTTTAACAATTTTAATTTCCATATTCTAAAATGTTTATTAGTTATGTATTGTTTAAAATTAAAATAATCATTAAATGAGCAACGAAAATTTGAAACTGATTATTTCGATTAATAAACAAAGCGGGTTTTGAAAACCCGTTTTTCGACGGATGTTACAGTATCCCCTACTTTTAGAAATTTCGTCCCGAAATTTAAGTAGTAGTGGTAACAGGAAAAAGATGTGGGTATTTTTCGCGCATTGAGTCTTCACGTTCCCAAGTAAACTCAGGTCCTCGTTTCGACTCCCAGCGTACCCTAACAATTGGAATACGACTCCGTCTTAAACGTTTTTCTCCAAGGTCCATGATCTCTACTGGTCTTTCAATGAAGTGCATAGATTCATCGATCTGAATATCTTCCAGGGGAATATGGAGGTTTTCATCGGCGAGGCACTTCTTTAAGTTTGATACGTGGAATGTGGGGTGAATTCTGTTGAGTTCTTCTGGTAGGTCAAGCTTATATGCTACAGGTCCTACTCTTTCGAGTATCTTGAAAGGTCCTACGTAGCGTGGTGCTAGCTTGCCCTTCTGACCAAAACGAACTACTCCCTTCCACGGTGATACTTTTAAAAGTACATGATCACCAATGTTAAACTCCAAAGGCTTTCGTCGTTTATCTGCATAACTCTTTGGACGACTTTGTGCCGCTAGAAGATTGATTCGAATTTGATGGATCTTGTCTGTGGTTTCTTGAATCAATTCTGGACCGGTGATTTGAGCTTCTCCAATTTCGTGCCAACATACTGGAGATCGGCACTTACGACCATATAAAGCTTCGAAAGGTGCCATGCCAATACTTGAATGATAGCTGTTGTTGTACGAAAATTCAACTAATGGTAGATGAGCGTCCCAATTTCCCTTGAAGTCTATGACACATGCTCGAAGCCTATCTTCAAGAGTTTGGATGGTGCGTTCAGATTGTCCATCAGTTTGAGGATGATCGGTACTGAGGTCTAATCATGTACCCAAAGCGGCTTGTACGGCTTGCCATGTTCGTGAAGTGAAACGACCATCACGATCGGAAATAATGCTTAACGGTACACCATGAAGGCTTATGATCTCGCTGATGTAGATACGAGCTAACTTCTCGTTCTTGAAGTCCTCGCGAATCGGAATGAAGTGAGCTGATTTTGTAAGACGATCAATGATTACCCATATAGTGTCATACCCACCAGAAGTGCGAGGTAACCCGGTAATGAAGTCCATGGTTATGTTTTCCCACTTCCATACAGGTATTTCAGGTTGGACCAGAAGTCCTGAGGGTCTTTGATGTTCAGCTTTTAATTTGGAACATGTAAGGCACTTGGAAACAAAAACAGTAATATCCTTTTTCATTCCAGGCCACCAGTAGGTGTATCGAAGGTCTTGATACATCTTGTCGGCTCCTGGGTGTATAGAATATCGTGTTTTGTGCGCCTCATTCATAAGGAAATCACGAAGGTTATTGTGGTCAGGAATCCATATGCGATCTAGACAGTACAGAATACCGTCGGATTTAGTTTCGATTTTAAGTTCAGCTCCACAAGACAGCTCCTTGCGTACGTCGTTTTCCGTTACTGAAACATGTTGGGCTTCTCGAATTTGATCTTTGATGTCGGTTATGATTTTATGCATAATAGTTTTGAGGGAATTGATACGTTTGACATGATAAGGTATGTATCATAAAACAAAAACTTCAACCATGACGATATTTAAACCTACATGGAACTTCTCATAACCTCCTGGTAATGCTTTTGATCCTTTGCCAATAATACTTATATATAGGAAGTACCAGCGGCGTATCCACCATATTCTTGTCAAATTTTCGTTGGCTTTATCAGTAAATCATGATCAGTTCTATGTGACTCTAAAACATAAACAAACACAACAACCAAAGCTTGAGTCTCAATTCTGAAAGGATACATGACTGAATGATGACAGTACCTCTCTCATTTGTTATGATGAAGGGGTCAGTTTATGTAAAAGTGAGACACAACCCAACTTCTTTAAATGATGAGATTGAGATACGTCGAGATGTATGATGATATGAATGTTAAATCAATGAGTATAAAACAAAACTGTAATATCAATTCGCATTAAAATTCTTGGATACATAAATTCCCAATTTTACAACTGGGATACGGAAAGATTGAGATAACATAAAGAAAACATTAAAACTAGACGATCGGAGTTGAGTCTTGATTCTTGGTGAGGAAAACTAGTTGAGTGATTCGTTTGAGCCGTTATTATTTTCAACAGGATTGGCGTTGATGTTGTAAGCTCTTCCTCTTGCAGGTGGTGGAGCTTGGTTAGCTTGATTCACCGGATTTGCTTGAGCTTGGGCATGAATGATGTTCACCAAGCGTGGACAAGTGTTTCTAAAGTGGTTTGGGTCTCCACAGTTGTAACAAGCCCGCATAGGTTGTATCATGGGATAGTTGGGTTGGTAGTAGGATTGGGCTACATGTTGGGTAGGTGGTAGTAGTAAAGGTTGTTGGGCTTGACCCACTATCTGATGGTGGGTTTGGGTTGAGGGCTGATGGCGGTTCGTTCGCTGAAGTACGCGACAGGTTTGAATGGTGTGACCTGCGCGACCACAGCCGGTGCAATGTTGGCAGGGATGATCAGGAAAGTAATGGTATTGGCAACGGTTGCATTTTGGGTATGGGCCGGAGTATGGCTTTTTATATGGTGCAGGTGAGGGGGCAACTTGGGTGATGGGTGCAGCAGGGATAGGGAAATTTGTTTGTGTGACAGCAAAGTTTCTGGTGTTTCGGTTCCTTTTACCAGTAAACTTCGAAGAGGAGCCAGATTGGTTTGAAGTTTGAGCCTCAATGGGGGCTTTCTTTTTCTCCTCTTTGAATTTACCGTTTCGAATGCGATTTTCGGTAAGTTCGGTAGCTAGTTCCATTGCGGCTTCAAGTGTCGCAGGCGAAGTGCTTAGAACTGAGTCTTGAATTTTTGAGGGGAGGCCTCGAATGTAGTGTTCAACCAAGCGGTGCACTGGGGTGAACAAGTTGGGGATCATTTGGTTCAACTCTAGAAACCTTTTGTTGTAGGAAGTATGATCTCCTTCCTTTTGTTTTAACGAGTGGAATTCATCTTCCAACTTCTTGATTTCGCTTCTTGGACAGAAGCGTCTTGTCATTATTTCCCTTAACTCTTCCCATGTTAAGGCCATAGCATCTTCGACTCCTCTCTTACCCTTCTCTGTGTTCCACCAGGTCAGAGCTACTCCAAATAGTATCCCGGTTGCGTAACGTACCTTGCGATCCTCGGGACAATCGTAATTGAGGAAGGTGTTTTCCATTTCCTCAAACCAGTGGAGGAGAGCAGTGACACCTTCGGTCCCTTCAAATTTCGGGGGATCGCAAGACTTGAAGTGTTTGTAAGAGCATTTTTTGGAGGGAGGGTTGTCGACGTTCTGGTCCTCTTGATGGGGAGGATTGTTGGGATTTGCGGCGAGAGCTTGTTGGACTTGAATTACGATGTCACGAAGCACCGCGGCCATTTGTTTTGCGATTTGAGTGGCCAAGCGTTCGTTTGACCTTCCTGACCTTCTACCTCCACGTAGTTGCCTAGTCGACATCTACAGGAAGATTGTGAGTTTAAGAAGTTTTTAGGTGTCATGTGTCGTTAAAAATAATAAAAATAACATAAACATCAATAATGCAACTACATCCATAGGATGTCTTGGGTTTGCTCATGTTTGGGCCTCCAATGTCCCCATACCTTCACCTGTATAGTCATGTGGGCCCCCATGAGTATTGGCTTGGTAGGATTCACATTGGTGTTGGCGATTTAACACTTGCATCACCCGAATGAAAACCATGAAATATGTTTGCGAGATGTATGGTCGGAGGGTGTCCAGGTGTACACACAATGACAACTCAAAGTGGGGTTAGCTCATACGACGTTTGGTATAGCATGCTTTGGCCTAATAGGTCCTTCGTACTCTCATCGTTAGTCCCCAGGTAGGCAAACTGGTCCTTTATTTTGGATTTATACGAATGCCAAGCCTAGACAGGACGTTCCGACTACCGGTACTTGTACCCTTCCAGTTACTACATGCCCGTCATGAGAACTCACTTTGATGTGATTTGAAAATACAAAAATCGTTGCAAAAGTCATGGAAATTGTAACATCCGTCAAAAACGGATTTACCAAACCCGCTCCGTTTAGTAACCGAACAGTCAGTCAAAATTTTCGTTTCGAATTAAATGTCCAAAACATTTTTAAACGATCCGTAATCAATTATTATACGTGAATATATATTTAGTTTTTGAAAAACCGTCAAAAATCGCAAAATAAAAATAAATTACATCTGCCGGGTTTCGAACCCGGGTCTGTACCGAGTCACTCAGTGACTTATCTTCACACACACAAACCACTGCGCCGCTAGTCATGTTTGATGAATAATAGAATCATTTATTTGATATAGTGACTTTACGAATTCAAAACCGGCGCCTAAACGATTCAGTCGTCGGAATCCCGGAATATTCGCGAGTCTTAACTACGATTTACGTTATAACGTAAACCTTTAATTACATATCGGTTATAACCGATGTTTGAAGTCCGCGACACTTTTCAAAACCGCCGGAAAACTTAACCCGATGAATACAGTCCAAAATCAGACCAAATACATTTCGATTTTCCCTTATAAAATGACCCACAACCGTCTACAAACACTTTCGCACAAAAATCACATCTTTTCACGGCGTATTTTCACTCGCCGGAACTTTCCTGTTTTTCGCCGGAAAACCGTGTTTTAATCCCTGAGCTTTATTGAATCCCCTAAACCTTCACCGAAGTCACCCTTACCTTTTTCCAAGTTTTCTGGATACTAGCTACTACAAGGAACACGTCACCGGAGTTGAATTCAGTCGCCGGATTTTCTGCCGGAAAACAGAGAGTTCAGTCGGTATATTTCTCCGCTCAGTTTCCTTTCCTTTCACTTTTATCTTATCTTAATCGACGGTAAAACACTAATAAAACGGATAAAATCTTGAACCAGTCTGTCACCGATTTCTGGTTATTCTTTCGGTGAAGAAGATGAAGACTTGTTATCATATAAGTTTAATTAAAATCATGAAATTAATCGGGTTAGACACACAGTCCAGCGGTGGACTGTGTGCACATATAAAACGCAAAACGTCTCGAGTTCGATTCCCGTCTCACACACGCTGCCTTAATAAAATGCATTTTTTTTGTTACTGAACCGGATCGCCTTAGTTATATGTTAAGTATATTGATAACCAGAATAATAACCAAGTTAGACACACAGTCCAGCGGTGGACTGTGTGTTTGTTTATATCACAGGTCACGAGTTCGAGTCCGGTCCTCAGCACCAACTCGGACAATTATCTATTTTTTTAAAGAAGGCAGAAAAAGGAAACAACTAAATTGTCTTTAAGTATAATAAAAATCAAGTTATATAACATGTTGAACACACAGTCCAGCGGTGGACTGTGTGTTATATTAACCCACAGGTCCCGGGTTCGAGACCTGTGGAGCGCACCGCCGAGCCGCTTAAATTGTTTTTAAAATAAAAATGATTTTCTGTTAATGTTAATCAATGTATATATGTAATTAAAATCGGATATATAACGGGTTAGACACGTAGCTCAGTTGGTAGAGCTGCGTGCACGCGTACGAGAGGTCTCGGGTTCGAGCCTCACTCAGCGCACAACAATATACCTCAAAACCGGTCAACGACCAGTCAAAGTCAACTTGTCAATGTTACTGTAGCAGAAAAAAATAAAATATTTTTATTATTTTTATTTAATTATTTTAAATTAAAAATCAATTATAAATACTTAAAAATAACATTTTTAAGATTAGAAAATAGCCTCAGACTCACAAAAATGCACCCAACAATCCTACTAAAATAGTTTAATAAAATCCGTTTACTCACCAAACCATAATGCGATTTATCTAGGTTAAATCTCACTCGTGGTTAAAACCACTTCGCGTGCATTCATCATCATCAACCGAACGCACCCACTGTGAGTGAATCTTACAATTCCCCTTTTTAAATTACACGTTTTGGGGTGTGTCATGTGTTATGAATTAATTAATTTATTTATTTAAACTTGTGCCATACCACATCATGACTTAATCTTAGATTGATTTATTGTTGTGATTTATTTATATTCCGTTTGTCAAATTACATGAAACTCATACATTAAGCCCATCAGTTCCTCGTGGGAAACGAGTAGAACATCGCGTGCTTCAATTCAAATTCATTATTGTTCATGTGTGTTTTCATTGAGTTTATATTGTTTGTAGTTGTGTTATTCATAATTATCATGTTTATGCAATTCATTCATCAGGCCCCTCAGTTCCTCGTGAGAGACGAGTTGAGCATCGCGTGCCTTTAATTGTTCCAATATTGTTCATGAGTGTTTTCATTTAACATCTTATGATTATTGATCAAGTTACATCTAATTTTATTCATGTTTGGTTGTGCACATATTTCATAATCAATTTAAATAAATTGTTCAAATGTTTTCCATAGGATTCACTCGCCAACATTATGTTGATCCAAAAACCTTTTTACACATGATACAGGTGAACAGGTTGAAGCAAGGATAGCATAGGATATGCCTTAGAAGAGAACAAAGGAATTAGATTGTTAGTTAGATCATGTTGTAGCAATCATTGTAAACTTTCATTTAATTTGTATTAATGAATATGAAACATTTAATAAATGTCATGAGCTTTGATGATAACCCAATCATGCCCCGATCACCTTATCCGCTGCGGGTCGGGGTGTGACAGATTGGTATCAGAGCCATGACTATAGGGATATAGGATAGGTTATTAGACCCTTAGAGCCTATACTATAGTCTGCCTAAAATTTTAAATTGATTAAGTGGTTACATACAAACTTGTGATATTTATTTGTTTCATATTTGTTTACATTTCAGTCAAACATACATGCTCATATACATATTCATTATACATATATACATATTCATTATACATATATCGATGTTCATGTGTTCAATTTATTTTCATATTCTCATTATCCAAAGATTTTATGCAATTTTCAAATCTCATCAAAGTAAGTTCTGCGACGGGCATGTAGTAACTGGAAGGGTACAAGTACCGGTAGTCGGAACGTCCTGTCTAGGCTGGCATTCGTATAAATCCAATATAACGGACCAGTTTGCCTACCTGGGGACCAACGATGAGAGTACGAAGGACCTATTAGGCCAAAGCATGCCACACCAAACGTCGTTCGAACTAACCCTACTTTGAGGTGTCACCGTGTCTACACCTGGACACATTCCAAACATCACACGTTGTATACATATTTCTCGATTTTCACCGGGTTTTGTGTACGCAACCAGGCAGAAACCGTGCGAACCATATGAAAAACCGGTAACTCATGGGGGCCCACATGATTACATAAGGTAAAGTATGGCGGCATGACGGGCCTAACAGCGAGCAAAGCCAAAGACATCCTATGGATGTAGTATTTTTGTATAATTATTTTATGAATGTTCATCCCTAATTCGACCCATGATCTCAAAAGCATCCAACTCATACCCTTGTCATGTATTCATTGTAGATGTCTTCTAACCTCACCCGTAGGAAGATGAGAGCAGGAAAAGCCCGCGAACGCATGGCTACCTTAATCGCTCAACAAATGGCTGCCGTAATACCCAACATTGTAATCCAAGTTCAACAAGCACTTACCAATAATCCTGTCAATCAAGTAAACCAAAACATTTTCAACTCTTCCCCAAACACCACTAAATGCATCTTCAAGCATTTCAAATCATGCGACCCTCCGAAATATAAAGGGACTGAAGGTGTCACCGCACTCCTCCATTGGTTTGAAGAAATGGAGAATACTTTTCTAAATTGCGATTGCCCTGATGATCGCAAAGTGCGTTATGCTACCGGTCGACTATATGGGATAGCACTTACTTGGTGGAATACAGAGAAGGCAAAACGAGGTGTTGAAGATGCTATGTCCTTAACTTGGAACGAATTGAAGGAAATCATGACCAGACGATTTTGCCCAAGGAGCGAAATCAAGAAGCTAGAAGATGAATTTTACTCATTGAAGCAAGTGGAAGGAGACCACACCACCTACAACAAAAGGTTCCTCGAATTACATCAAATGGTTCCCAACATGTTTACTCCCCTCTACCGTTTGATCGAGCACTACATTCGTGGTCTTCCGTCAAAGATTCAAGACCCTGTGATAAGTACCAAGCCTGCAACTTTGGAAGCAGCAATGGAGCTAGCAACAGAGCTCACCGAGAACCGAATCCGAAACAAAGACTTCAAGGAGGAGAAGAAGAAGGATAAAGAATCGACTGAAACCTCCGACTCCACTCAAACTGAATCCCCTTCTCAACCCGAATCCCCTTCTCAACCCGAACCCCCTTCTCAACCCAAACCTAAGAGAAGAAGAGTCGGGCGACTTTTCGCTGCTACTCAACGAAATCAACCAGTTTTCCACGCTATACCCATCCGAGCTGTCCCAATCACCCAAGAGGCACCCAATTCAGCTTACCCAAATAAGAAACCATATCTTGGACCTCACCCTCAATGCAACCACTGTTTTTATCATCATTCCCTTACTTTACCTTGCCGGCTATGTACAACTTGTGGACGTTATGGTCATTTGAGCAATGTTTGTCGCACCTTTCAAGACCAAACCTTTTCCCCTACTCAAAACATGGCCCAAACTTATCACCAACCTCAACACCCCATGTTCCCATATGCTCGAGCTTGCTTCAATTGTGGCGACCCTACCCACCTTAGAAACACATGCCCTCAATTGGTAAACGTTATCAACACTCAAGCCCAATCAAACCCAGTTAACCAAGTAAACCAAGAAAACCCAACCACTATGCCACCAGCAAGAGGAAGAGTCTTCAATATCAACGCCAACCCTGTCGAAGATAATGACGGCCCAAACGAAGATACTCAGCTAGTCCTTTTCGCCGAAGATCCAGATTCAACTCCTGTTGTTTAGTCTTATGTTTTCTTTATCACATGTGTAGACTGTTAGAGTAATTATGGTATATTATATATTATATATTGTTTTCAGTATACGATTTTGCCGAGGCCGTGGCTCCCCATCCATCGAGGTTGAGTTGGATCCCCATTTTATTATGTGGTTGATCTTGGCGTGCCCGCACGATCGGCTCCGTTTGTTGAGCCTTGATCGGTTACGTAATATTACATTTCAATACATGCAATATGCTCGGCTCCGTTTGATTGAGCCTTGAGTACACAGATTTATTCTCATTTCCAGTTCATGCAATATGCTCGGCTCCGTTTGATTGAGCCTTGAGTACACAGATTTATTCTCAATTTCAGTTCATGCAATATGCTCGGCTCCGTTTGATTGAGCCTTGAGTACACAGATTTATTCACATTTCCAGTTCATGCAATACGCTCGGCTCCGTTTGATTGAGCCTTGAGCACACATACAATTTCATTATCAGTATCTTGTGGTTGTGGTGTTTGTAGTAGAGTCGCATCGAACTAACCATAACTTGCGGATAAAGTCAATGAAAATTTGACAAGGATATGGTGGATACGCCGATGGTACTTCCTATATATAAGTATTCTTGTCAAATAATCGGAGGCATTATCAGGCGGTTATGAGAGGTTCCATGCATAGGCTGTTTGTGTGGTTAAGTTATTCATATACAGTACATGCAATATGTTCGGCTCCGTTTGATTGAGCCTTGAGCACACAATTTCAATTTCAGTACATTCAATATGTTCGGCTCCGTTTGATTGAGCCTTGAGCACACAATTTCATTTTCAGTACATGCAATACGATCGGCTCCGTTCGATTGAGCCTTGATCGCACAGATATGTTTCATTTCAGTAATTTATGTTTGTTGTATTGATTGTAGAGTTATAGGACTAATCATAATTCACTGTTAAAACCAATGAAAATTTGACAAGAATATGGTGGATACGCCGCTGGTACTTCCTATATATAAGTATTCTTGTCAAAGGATCAGAGGCATTAACGGATGGTTATGAGAAGTTCTATGTAGGATTTATTAGTTTCTTGGTAACCAATCATAACTTGTGGATAAAACTAATGAAAATTTGGCAAGAATATGGTGGATACGCCGCTGGTACTTCCTATATATAAGTATTCTTGCCAAAGGATCAGAGGCATTATCAGACGGTTATGAGAAGTTCCATGTAGGATTTATTATTTGCCTTGGTTGGAATTTGTGATACATTTATATCATCATGTTATTTAAAGAGATTGGATTGTGTTCCATTTCTACATAAATTAACCTCTCCATCATAACAAACGAGAGAGGAACTTCCATCATTCAAACATATATGGATTCAAATATTTGCTGTTGTGTTTATTCATGTTCAAATATTTGCTGTTGTGTTTATTCATGTTCAAATATTCGCTGATGTGTCTATTCATGTTCGAATATTGGCTATTGTGTTTATTCATGTTCAAATACTTGCTGTTGTGTTTATTCATGTTCAAATATTTGCTGATGTGTTCATTCATGTTCGAATATTTGCTGTTATGTTTATTCATGTTCAAATATTTGCTGATGTGTTCATTCATGTTTGGATATCAGCTGTTGTGTTTTTATTTATGTAGATTGTAGTGTTAGAAGTTTTGCCTTAGGATATAACCATATTTTTCCCAAACGTATCTAAACTCTTATGCATGATATCATTTTTAGAGAATCATTCCTCTTTATCAATATTCATACAGTAGGCAACAAAAAGCGATTCCTGAATAGGGTACTTAACCTTTACAAGGAACGTTACCGCCTCGAACAAAAAACTTAAACCCTCATTTTTGCTAAGCATACAACTGTCAAACAAAACATCATCATTTTTTTTATAGTCAAAATATATCATTATTTAAATTTCGGGACGAAATTTCTAAAAAGCAGGGGATACTGTAACATCCGTCAAAAACGGATTTACCAAACCCGCTCCGTTTAGTAACCGAACAGTCAGTCAAAATTTTCGTTTCGAATTAAATGTCCAAAACATTTTTAAACGATCCGTAATCAATTATTATACGTGAATATATATTTAGTTTTTGAAAAACCGTCAAAAATCGCAAAATAAAAATAAATTACATCTGCCGGGTTTCGAACCCGGGTCTGTACCGAGTCACTCAGTGACTTATCTTCACACACACAAACCACTGCGCCGCTAGTCATGTTTGATGAATAATAGAATCATTTATTTGATATAGTGACTTTACGAATTCAAAACCGGCGCCTAAACGATTCAGTCGTCGGAATCCCGGAATATTCGCGAGTCTTAACTACGATTTACGTTATAACGTAAACCTTTAATTACATATCGGTTATAACCGATGTTTGAAGTCCGCGACACTTTTCAAAACCGCCGGAAAACTTAACCCGATGAATACAGTCCAAAATCAGACCAAATACATTTCGATTTTCCCTTATAAAATGACCCACAACCGTCTACAAACACTTTCGCACAAAAATCACATCTTTTCACGGCGTATTTTCACTCGCCGGAACTTTCCTGTTTTTCGCCGGAAAACCGTGTTTTAATCCCTGAGCTTTATTGAATCCCCTAAACCTTCACCGAAGTCACCCTTACCTTTTTCCAAGTTTTCTGGATACTAGCTACTACAAGGAACACGTCACCGGAGTTGAATTCAGTCGCCGGATTTTCTGCCGGAAAACAGAGAGTTCAGTCGGTATATTTCTCCGCTCAGTTTCCTTTCCTTTCACTTTTATCTTATCTTAATCGACGGTAAAACACTAATAAAACGGATAAAATCTTGAACCAGTCTGTCACCGATTTCTGGTTATTCTTTCGGTGAAGAAGATGAAGACTTGTTATCATATAAGTTTAATTAAAATCATGAAATTAATCGGGTTAGACACACAGTCCAGCGGTGGACTGTGTGCACATATAAAACGCAAAACGTCTCGAGTTCGATTCCCGTCTCACACACGCTGCCTTAATAAAATGCATTTTTTTTGTTACTGAACCGGATCGCCTTAGTTATATGTTAAGTATATTGATAACCAGAATAATAACCAAGTTAGACACACAGTCCAGCGGTGGACTGTGTGTTTGTTTATATCACAGGTCACGAGTTCGAGTCCGGTCCTCAGCACCGACTCGGACAATTATCTATTTTTTTAAAGAAGGCAGAAAAAGGAAACAACTAAATTGTCTTTAAGTATAATAAAAATCAAGTTATATAACATGTTGAACACACAGTCCAGCGGTGGACTGTGTGTTATATTAACCCACAGGTCCCGGGTTCGAGACCTGTGGAGCGCACCGCCGAGCCGCTTAAATTGTTTTTAAAATAAAAATGATTTTCTGTTAATGTTAATCAATGTATATATGTAATTAAAATCGGATATATAACGGGTTAGACACGTAGCTCAGTTGGTAGAGCTGCGTGCACGCGTACGAGAGGTCTCGGGTTCGAGCCTCACTCAGCGCACAACAATATACCTCAAAACCGGTCAACGACCAGTCAAAGTCAACTTGTCAATGTTACTGTAGCAGAAAAAAATAAAATATTTTTATTATTTTTATTTAATTATTTTAAATTAAAAATCAATTATAAATACTTAAAAATAACATTTTTAAGATTAGAAAATAGCCTCAGACTCACAAAAATGCACCCAACAATCCTACTAAAATAGTTTAATAAAATCCGTTTACTCACCAAACCATAATGCGATTTATCTAGGTTAAATCTCACTCGTGGTTAAAACCACTTCGCGTGCATTCATCATCATCAACCGAACGCACCCACTGTGAGTGAATCTTACAATTCCCCTTTTTAAATTACACGTTTTGGGTGTGTGTCATGTGTTATGAATTAATTAATTTATTTATTTAAACTTGTGCCATACCACATCATGACTTAATCTTAGATTGATTTATTGTTGTGATTTATTTATATTCCGTTTGTCAAATTACATGAAACTCATACATTAAGCCCATCAGTTCCTCGTGGGAAACGAGTAGAACATCGCGTGCTTCAATTCAAATTCATTATTGTTCATGTGTGTTTTCATTGAGTTTATATTGTTTGTAGTTGTGTTATTCATAATTATCATGTTTATGCAATTCATTCATCAGGCCCCTCAGTTCCTCGTGAGAGACGAGTTGAGCATCGCGTGCCTTTAATTGTTCCAATATTGTTCATGAGTGTTTTCATTTAACATCTTATGATTATTGATCAAGTTACATCTAATTTTATTCATGTTTGGTTGTGCACATATTTCATAATCAATTTAAATAAATTGTTCAAATGTTTTCCATAGGATTCACTCGCCAACATTATGTTGATCCAAAAACCTTTTTACACATGATACAGGTGAACAGGTTGAAGCAAGGATAGCATAGGATATGCCTTAGAAGAGAACAAAGGAATTAGATTGTTAGTTAGATCATGTTGTAGCAATCATTGTAAACTTTCATTTAATTTGTATTAATGAATATGAAACATTTAATAAATGTCATGAGCTTTGATGATAACCCAATCATGCCCCGATCACCTTATCCGCTGCGGGTCGGGGTGTGACAGAAATTGTGTGGTGTGTGCTCTCATGGATATGATATGTTATGAGAATATGATTCATGATAGGCATTGTATAATAATATGTACTTATGAACATGCTTGCATAACATTGAATGTAACAATAAACATAAAGCATATAAACATCATGAATTTTGCATGTAACACACAAATAATTTAAAAATTCTGATCAACTATAGTATAGGCTCTAAGGGTCTAATAACCTATCCTATATCCCTATAGTCATGGCTCTGATACCAATCTGTCACACCCCGACCCGCAGCGGAATAAGAGTCGGGGCATAATTGGGTTATCACCAAAGCTCATGATGTTTACTAATATGTTTCATATTTATTAAATTCAAAATTACATCCTCAATATTCCAAACAAGTTCATACAATTACAAAGAAAAGTAACTAAATAAACAATCCAAAGTCTAAACCGATTTATTCTTCTAAGCCATCCTATATGTTCCTTGCTGCAACTGGATCACCTGTATCATGTGTAAAAATGGGGGTTTTGGGGTCAACAAAAGTTGGCGAGTGAACCTTGTTAGAAAACATTTATTATTGATTTCTTGTCATATTTATTATGGAAAAATTGTGCAATAATCATATGTGAGCAAACGTAAATAATCATACAATAACATACAATAACATACAATAACAAACAATAACAAACCACCTTGCATGAATATATGACATGAATGACAATGTATATGTTGGCAACGTCACGTTCACGCTCATAGGTAATGGGGAACAGACGGCCTATGATGAAATGTATGTGCGATCAAGGCTCAATCAAACGGAGCAGATCGTATGTTGGCAACGCCTCGTTCACGCTCATAGGTAATGGGGAACGGCTCACGCTCATAGGTAATGGGGAGCGGCGGCCTATGATAATGTATGTACTGAAAATGATAAATTTAACCTAAACATTAACCACGCAAACAGTTGATACATAATGAATACACATTTGATCATTGATATGATGGATGCACAAGTGTTTAAATGAAATAAATAATATGACACATGATACACCCCAAAAACGTGATTAAAACGGGGAATTTGTAGAGATTCACTCACATTGGGTGCGTCGTTTGATGATGTTGAATGCGCACGAGTTTAGAGGATTGATCGACGAGGATTAACTAACCTAAATAATAACGAAAAGGTACGGTAAATAAGTGGATTTTATTAATAATTTTAATAGGATTTTTAGATATATTTTGTGAGTTTAAGACTATTTTCTAACTTTAAAAACATTATTTTAAGTATTTTTAATTGATTTTTAAATTAAATAAATAAATAAAAATATAAAAAAAAGTGTTGACTTTTTGGGTTGACCGTTGACTATTGACTTTGACTTGTTGACCGGTTCGGTCGTGTATTTGTTTGCGCTGAGTGAGGTTCGAACTTGTGACCTCCCGTACGCGTGCACGCAGCTCTACCAACTGAGCTACGTGTCTAACCCGAAATATTTCTGTTTTTAATTATATTTATATACTATTTAATTTATTCCAAAATTCATTTATTTTAAAAAGGATTTTAATTCTATCGAACCGGCGTGCATAACAGGTCTCGAACCCGAGACCTGTTGTTTAACGTTGCACACAGTCCACCGCTGGACTGTGTGTCTAACCTGGTTATAACACTTGTTTTTATTTCTCTTATATACTAACTGGAAATTTCCATATTTGGGTTTTATAAAAAGTCTGAATATTGTGACGAATCGGAACAAGGACAGACTCGAACCCGGGACTCTATGATTCAAATGCACACAGTCCACCGCTGGACTGTGTGTCTAACCCGAGATATAACCCGATTTATATTAAGTTTATACACAAACTAGACTTCATCTTCTCCGTTAAACAACACAGACAACGATTATTCTACTGATCTTGTTCAATTCAATTAACGGACATATAATTGATTAAAAATGAAATGGACAGGGAAGGTTTTGGGAATGAACGTACCGGAATGATGACTTTTCTCAGAACTCCGGCAAAGTCGTCGGCTCTGTTTTATGAACTCCGTCTGAGTGGACCAATTAACAGTTTTGATTAACAAATTGTGAAATTGAAGGACTAAACAAGAGTTATCAGAGAGTTTAGATGCTCATACCGATTCACAGCTTGATTTAGAAATTTTCAGAAGTTTTCCGGCGATTGCAGATTATCCGGTATCGTCGTCTGGGACCGATTCTGATTGAAAGGTTTGAGTTAGCAAAAGTCTAACAACAGATAGAAGATGAAAGAATTGAGAAATTTACCGTTTTGATGAAAGACACGGTTTTCCGGCGAAAGTCCGGCGAGTTCAGAAAGCGATTCCGACGATCAGAAAATAGAGCAAAAGTGAAATTGAGTGTTCTGTGGGTGTTTTTGAGTCGCGAGATGATGATATTGCTGGTGTAAATCAGGAAGTAAATGATTTCGGTTATTAAACCCGAAAATCATATGAATTCAAGTTCAATAAAGGCTGAATTGATTGAGATCGTGCGTTATGATGTTTTCATCGGTTATAACCAGTAATATCAACACTCAAACGTCTGGAAAGTTGAAAGCCGATTACCGGTTTCAGTTTTGGCGCAAACAGATCGATTCACGGGTGAACTTATGTTTTATTTGTTTCCTAAATTACACAAAGACATCAAGTGGCGGAGTGGTTAAGTGTTTGAGGTTAAGGTCTTCCGGCTGACCCGGGTTCGAAACCCGGCAGCCCCTTTTCATTTTTAATTGTTTTATTTTTATTTTTTAACAATTTTAATTTCCATATTCTAAAATGTTTATTAGTTATGTATTGTTTAAAATTAAAATAATCATTAAATGAGCAACGAAAATTTGAAACTGATTATTCGATTAATAAACGAAGCGGGTTTTGAAAACCCGTTTTTCGACGGATGTTACAGTATGTGGTGTGGTCGCCCTCCTTTTGTTTCAAAGAATAGAACTCATCTTCCAATTTCTTGATTTCGCTTCTTGGACAGAAACGTCTTGACATGATTTCCTTCAACTCTTCCCAAGTCAAAGTCATAGCATTCTCAGTACCTCGCTTGGCCTTCTCTGTATTCCACCATGTAAGTACTACTCCAAACAAACGACCGGTAGCATATCGCACCTTGCGATCATCGGGACAGTCGCAATTGAGAAAAGTGTTTTCCATCTCCTCAAACCAATGGAGGAGAGCGGTGACACCTTCAGTCCCTTCGTATTTTGGAGGATCGCAGGATTTGAAATGCTTGAAGGTGCATTTAGTGGCTTTGGGGGGGAGGATTGACAATGTTTTGATCTTCTTGGTGGATTGGGTTGACGGGATTAGTGGTAAGGGCCTGTTGAACTTGAACTACGATGTTGGGTATTACGGCAGTCATTTGTTGAGCGATTTGGGCAGCCATGCGCTCGCGGGATTTTCCTGATCTCATTTTTCTACGAGCAAGACTAGAAGACATCTACAAGGAATACGTATCAAGAGTATGAGTTTGACGTTTTAGGGGTCATGTGTCGTATTTAGGAATGAACATTCATAAAATAAATGATGAATAATAAATTTACTACATCCATAGGATGTCTTGGGCTTTGCTCGTAATTGGGCCTTGCATGCCACCATACTTCACCTTCGTAATCATGTGGGCCCCCATGATTACCGGGTCTTTCATATGGTTCGCATGTGTTAGCCTGGTAACGTACACTAAAACCCGGAGAAAATCGAGAAATATGTATGTAACGTATGAAATTCGGAGTGCATCCAGGTGTGGACACGGTGACACCTCAAAGTGGGGTTAGTTCGAACGACGTTTGGTGTGGCATGCTTTGGCCTAATAGGTCCTTCGTACTCTCATCGTTAGTCCCCAGGTAGGCAAACTGGTCCGTTATATTGGATTTATACGAATGCCAACCTAGACAGGACGTTCCGACTACTGGTACTTGTACCCTTACAGTTACTACATGCCCGTCGTAGAACTCACTTTGATGAGATTGAAAAATGAAAAATTGCGACAAAATCTTGAATAAATGAAATATGAGGATGATTTGAATATGTGAACATTGAAATATGCGTGATGAATGTATATGTAAGCTTGTTATGTTTGACAATAAGTATAACTCATTAAATATCACACAATATGATAGTGGAAGTGTTTGCATGCATTTTGTGTGTGAAATAAATACGAAACAAATAAACATCATGAGTTTGCATGTAGCCACATAAACAATTAAAATCTAATCAGCTATAGTATAGGCTCTAAGGGTCTAATAACCTATCCTATATCCCTATAGTCAAAAGCTCTGATACCAATCTGTCACACCCCGACCAGCAGCGGAAATGGTGATCGGGGCATGATTGGGTTTTCATCAAAGCTCATGACATTTACTATAAAGTTTCATATTTATTATTTCTCTTTAAAGAAGAAATTACAATAAACATACAAATACATCATGCTCGAATACATCTTCATTCAAATTACAAACTAGAGTACAATTACAAAGGAAAACAAAACTAAACATTTATTCCAGGGCATTTAACTTGTTTATTCTTCTAGGCCATCCTATGTGTTTTCTTTTCTCAACCGGATCACCTGTATCATGTGTAAAATAGGGTTTTTGGGTCAACATAAGTTGGCGAGTGAATCTTATTTAAATATTTGAAAGGATTAGTTATATATGGTTATTTGAATAAAATTGTGCATAACCAAATATGAATAAATGTAAATGTAAATTTAATCACAAAACACATAATATCAATAAATGCACAAACACACACACCAAATGAATGAACAATGAGATCAAGGCTCAATCAAACGGAGCCGATCGAATGAGGCACGCGATGTTCAACTCGTCTCCCACGAGGAACTGATGGGCCTAATGAATGTTTTGCATGCAACTTGACAAAATGTAAACACGTATCACAACAAACAATATTTACATCATAAGTTTAGGTCATATAATGGTAATAGCACAAGTTTGAATAAATGTAATAATTATAGCGACACATGATACACCCCAAAACATGAATAAAAAGGGGAATTTGTAAGGATTCACTCACAGTGGGTGCGTTTCCTGGATGACGATGAATGCGCACGATTTTTAGGATTTGATCGACGAGGAAAACTAACCTAGAATAATAACGAAATGGTTCGGTAAATAAATGGATTTTATTTGAGATTAATAATTTTAATTCATAACCTTAATAGGATTTTTAGATTTATTTTTGTGAGTTTAAGACATTTCTAACTTTAAAAATATTTTTTTAAGTATTTTTAAATAATTTTCTGATTAAATAAATTAAAAAAAATTGTTGACTTTTGACCATGTTGACCGTTGATCGGTCGAACTATGTTTATTCCCTGCGCTGAGTGAGATTCGAACTCGTGACCTCTCGTATACATGCACGCAGCTCTACCAACTAGCTACGTGTCTAACCCGAAATATTTCTGATTTTAATTATATTTATATACTTTTTAGTTTATTCAGAAATTTTATTTAATTAAAAATGTTTCAAATATCATCCACCGACGCTGGCTTAGCGGGGATCGAACCGGTGACCATCGACTTAACTTGCACCCAGCCCGACCAACTGGGCTGGGTGTCTAACCCATCAATATCCGGAATTATATTATATTTATATACGTGTTGAAGAATGATCCGAATAGGGTTTTTTTTAAAAAGATTGGTTTTATTTCAGAAAGTCGGGACAAGTGTGGATCGAACCCGGGATGTACGCTTTTGAAATTGCACACAGTCCACCGCTGGACTGTGTGTCTAACCCAGTTAAAATACCAGGTTTTATTATACATATATATTTAGACTGGCTTCATCTTCTTCAACTGAATTAATACCCAGAAACATAACTCGACTGTTTAATCAAATCTTATTGAATTAGTTGATTGATTATTACTGATAACGAAAATAATTTAAACAGAAACGGATTTAAGGATGTTGTACCGAACAGGTGTGATTCCGATGGAGTTCCGGTGACTGAAAGAAGTTCCAGCGAAGTGTATCTTGCGACAGAGGATCTACAGGAAGTTTGGGGTGAGTGTGGGTGACTTCTGTCGAAGCTCTAGAAGTCCTATTTATAGAGTAAGGCAATAACGGGATAGATTCGGTTTTCCGGTGATAACTTTCGGTCAACTTGCAGAGAATTCCGGCGACTTGCGGCGAGGTTTTCAGAGTGAGTTTGAGAGTAGTGAGCGAGATTTACCAATACTAGAGCTCACTATTTGTAGCTGTAGCAATGATTGACAGTTTTTGAAATCGATTTAAATGTTTTCAGTTATAGCTTGATTAACTCAATAATTTGTAACCGATTTTGAGTCAAACGCATGATTTAGGATCGGTTTTCTTTATTCAATTGCGTAGAAATGGCAATCTTGATGATTGCCGGATTGTTTGCAGCCGTTGCTGGGCGGAACTTTGAATTCAGATCAAGAAGTTAAGGAATACATAAATGATTATTTGATTAAATCATTTCAGATATGGAGAGGTGGTGTAGTGGTTTGTTGTGCGTTTGTTCATCCGGGTGACCCGGGTTCGAAACCCGGCGTCCCCTTTTATTTTTTATTCATTATTTATTATTAATTTTCAATTATAGATTTTAAATTCTAATATATTTATTAATTATGTATTGTTTAAAATTAATATGAACCAAAAAAACGCAACGAACTTTATAACTGAATGTTTGACTGATAAACGAAGCGTTTTTTGGAAACCCGTTTTTCGACGGATGTTACATTAACCATTCAGACTCAGTATAATGCTTAACCATTCAGAGGCAAATGTCTGAACCATTCAGACATTTGCTCGCGAAACAAACAATTTGAACCATTAAGTGTTAAACCAGTAAAAGTTAAACAAAACAAACATCCCCTTGACCAAAGGTTGAATATGTGTGGTATATGTGTAATTTCACATCCATGTGGAAAAATAGCAAGGAGATAAAGTTCCAACTGTACTTAGTAGAGATTTTCAACAATATAATGTGTGGTTGGACGTAGATGTAATTAAGTTGCGATAGTTACGTTTCATCAAACATACGGAAGTCAATCTATTGCACTTTGAATGCCATCAAACTAAGGTGAAAACTCAAACAAAATGAGTGATAATGAGCTCATAAGTAATTAAATATATCAAAATTGTAATGTATGAATTTCTTTTCTTTTTTTTTAAGTTTTAGTTATGAATAAGTATAAACATCTATAGAAAAACAAATCAACGTTAAAATAGCTTTCTCCATTTTTATTTCTTTTAGGAGTTGAAATTTATCAATTAGTGTTTGCTTGCAATGGCTTATAGCCTAATGACATCAAAATTACAGTAAACCACAATAACACTCAAAATTACCCTACAAGTCCAACAAAATTACTCTACGACCTCATCAAAATTACGATTTTGCCCTCTCTTCAAAAATAGATTTTTCCGCGTTTAAAAAAATTGATTTCGCCCTCAGTTAAAAATTATGCTTTTGCCCATGTCCAAAATAAAATTACGCTTTTGGCTCCACTCAAAATTACGATTATGCCCTCGGTTCAAAATGAAATTACGGTTTCGCCTCCGGCCTAAAATTATGATTGTGCCTTTAGTTCAAATTTATATTACTGTGTTGCCCCAAGTTCAAAATTACGAATTTGCCCCTGCGCAAATTTACAATTTTGCCCCTAGTTTCACTTCACTTTAGCTTTTGGCAAATTAGGATTTTACCTCAGTCAAAAAATATAACTTTCCCTTAGTTAAAAATAACAGTATTGCCATTGTTTTAGTTTTTTTAGCAAAACTATAAAAGTGTTTTGTTTTAGTTGGTTGACTCGATTTAATTTTTTTTCGTGTCAAAAAGCTGTCTAACACTCGCTCATTACTCGGCCATCGCCCCGCAACGCGTGCGAGCATCAACTAGTATATTACATACACATGTTATAGCCCTCTCTTCACATGTGTTAAAATGATAAAAGCTCATTGTTATAATCTAATATAAAAGAAATATCATTATCATTATAAATCTAATATAAAAATAGAAAAGTTCTGGATTTTTAAGTTTAGTTTAAAAACATCATTGTAAATCACAAAACAAATTTTATATACATATATATATATCTGTGTGTGTGAGAATTTTATGAGAAGTTTTAGCAAATTTAATCCACAAAAAAATATTGATAAACTTGAAGATATATTTAAAGCGCACACATTAACGTAAAAAAATTTACCAGCTTGTTTTATGATATTAATCCGATTTAAAAATAATAAAAATATGTTTTGATTAAAAACATATTTTTTTAAAGAGTGTATGATGCTTGATTAAAAACATATTTTTAAGAGTATATTATGCTAACACATAATATTATTTGAAATTATTTATTAGATATATGATTAATCAAATAATCTTAACGACTCAAATTGAAATATTCATAGGCTACCAGGTACCGTACGGTCCGTACCACGTGTAATCTATCAGTACGCGTATTTATTTTCATGTTTTCGGTTTTGGTATTTTCAATGATAGCAGTAGCAAGTTAGCAACTGACAAGTAAATTCCTCGGGTTATATTTGAAGTTATTTTCGGTATCGGTATTTTTAGATACGGTTTTGGAAGTGTGTTGGTGTGCATGCCTATCAATAGTAGGCCGGTCGAAACAAACAAAAATGTTATCAAATTAAAAATGAATTAAAACTGATCAAATAACGACAAAACGTCAATATCAACTTTTCATAATCCATTTTTGACGTAAACCTTTCACTCATTTATTTTCTTGTTAAAACCACCATTGAAGACATAACCAAAAGTAACTAAACCAGCAATGGAGCAAATTGTGCACAAATTCGTACAAGTCAACGGAGTGAAGCTTCACTTAGCTGAAATCGGCAACGAGTCATCACCGGCGGTGGTGTTCGTGCATGGTTTCCCGGAAATCTGGTACAGTTGGCGCCACCAGATGATCGCCGTCGCCGGTGCCGGTTTCAGAGCCATCGCTCTCGATTGCCGAGGCTACGGCCTCTCAGATCCACCTCCAGACATTAACAAATTTGGATTCTCCGATATCGTTGATGATATTCTCGCAATCATTGATTCACTCGCCATTAATAAGGTACATTGTTGTTATCATTGTTGGAAAAGTCGTTAGCGCTCTCTAGTCGGTCAAGCAAGGAGTTGAGAGCATTGGCGGAGCTTGATCAAAAGTTTTAGGGGCAGGAAGTCAGGACCGGATCCTATATAATTTTAAAATTTTCAGATGAAAAATCAAAAACTTTACACTTCTAAACTAAACTTGAGTACTGTACTCTGTACTCAGGACAAGGAGTACCAGACATCCTAAAATTATAAAGAAGTTAGTTTTCGAAATTAAATATATGTCATATAACATAAATTAACTAATAATTATAACAAAATACGTGAAAATAATATTCATTATTTAATATTATAGGCATAAAAATTATATTTTATTTTTATTTTTTTAAGTCAAACTCGGTTTGAGTTGACCTACTAGATCCGATTATTGCCGAGGTTGACTTTATTTGATCGATTCCGAGTAATTAGGCGGATTTGAAGAAAGTCGTATCGTATCGGCAGCCTAACTTGGAGCACTCAGACTTGAAAACCTTGTTTTACAACCATGATTGTTATTTGTAAACTAATCCTTGTAAGTTTGATTAACTACTTGACTGTAATTATAATTTGAATTGTAGATTTTCATAGTTGCGAAAGACGCTGGGGTGAGACCAGCTTATGTGTTTACGCTCCGGTATCAGACGAGGGTGACCGGAGTTATAGCGCTCGGAATACCGCATATGCCGTTCGGAAGCCCGAGGTTTCTCACTGAGCTGCCGGAAGGTTTCTACATCAATAGATGGAGGGTAGGTTTGTTTTTGCTCACATTTTGATTCCAGTTTTTATTAGATCAGTTAAAATGTATTAGTTAGGTTTAAGTATTTCCCTTAGGAGATATGATTTGATGCCAATGCTTATTGACATCATGTGTTTATCCCATTGGTTCAGAGGTGTACAAATTAGTTTTTTTTTTCAAAACCGGCTCGGGTTTGGTCAACTTTGGTCAAAAGCGGTTTGAGGAAAAACTAGTTCAGGTTGTAAACAAGATCGGTTTGGTTAACTTTGGTCAAAACCGGTTTGAGGAGAAATCGGTTCGGGTCACAAAACCGGTTTAGGTGAAAACTATAAGAACCCTATTCAAATCGGTTTGGGTCTAGTTGAAAATGGTGGCCAAAACCGGTATAATAAAAAAAATTGGGTTAGGTAGAAACATGGTTGACTCAAACCGGGTCTGGTTGATAACGATGCCCAAAACTGGTATAGTTATAAAAAATAAAATAAAAAAATAATTAAAAAAAACTGGGGTAGGTAGAAACGATTTAGATGACGAGAGGGGGAACCGGTATATAAACAGCTGGTTTGGGTCGGGTTGGAACTCGTTTGGTAATCCAAACCAGTTCTTTTTTTATATCCATTTCTATTTGTATTTATCCTTATTGTATGTGTCATTATGTACTAACGCGATTTGTTGATAGGAACCTGGAAGAGCCGAAGCTGATTTTGGGCGTCTTGACTCGAAAAACCGTTGTACGAAACATCTACATCTTGTTTTCCAGAAGTGAAATTCCGATCGCCAACGAAAACCAAGAGATTATGGACATCGTCGATGGATCAACCCCTTTACCTCCATGGTTCACGGAGGAGGATCTTTCGGCCTACGCAGCTCTCTACGAGAAATCTGGTTTTCATAATTCGCTCAAAGTTCCTTACAGGTAACTAGAAACACAACTAGAGGCGATCGGATCTTTGCTATGAATCGGTTTCTTGTAAGTTGTAATTCGTGTTGTTGTAGGGTGATTGAAAAAGAATACGGCATTGAAGATCCTGTGATCAAGAATCCAATGTTACTGATCGTAGGGGAGAAGGATTATTTCTTGAAGTTTCCAGGAATCGAAGATTTTATAAAGAACGGAATGGTTAAACAGTTTGCATCCGATTTGGAGGTTGAGTATCTACCCGAAGGGGGCCATTTCGTTCAAGAACAGTTTCCGGAGAAGGTTAACCCGCTAATAATCGCGTTCCTCCGTAAGCATTGTTGATCATGATCCGATGGAAGATCCGATAGGTGGAAGTTTGGGTTCGTTTCGTTTGAATAATGTAGGATTGATATCAAAGCTACCTATGTGTTGTGAGTTGTTTCGCTTATCATGTTACTTAGTATTGTGAGTTGTTTCACTTATCATGTTACTTAGTACTGTTGTTTCACTCAAAGCTACCTATGTGTTGTGAGTTGTTTCGCTTATCATGTTACTTAGTATTGTGAGTTGTTTCACTTATCATGTTACTTAGTACTGTTGTTTCACTAAATTTTAAATAACACTCAGTTTGATAGCGGCGCAACTTGTTGCCCGTCTACTTGCCATTAGTCTGTAATCGTCTCTATTTTAAATAACACTCACTTTTACTAAAAAAAATTGACATTTATCATCAAATATGTCTCATGGTCATCATGTATCTCATTACAAATGTACTTGCTTCTTTTGTATCTTGATGTTACATATATGGTATATACATGTAAGGATGTTAAGACCCCTTTCTTAGATTATCTATACTAGTTATTAAGTAAACTGAGTTTTCTACCCTTATGGTAATTTTACTATATGTATAAGTTTTAAAGCTATATATATAATGTATAAATAAAACAAGCGAGTTTAAGTGGGTTTGCTTATCAATTGTAAAACACACCGCTCGTTTCCATCACCCCTCTTTGAAGAACTCGCCGTTCATTTCCAGCCCTTCCTCGGTTAAGAACTCCACACCATGGAAATTAGAACAAGCAAACGATTCTTTATATACCGAAACCTAAAACCCTAATCGTTGACGCTCAATTGCAGCCCTAATTGTCCAGTTCGTCGCCAAAAGAGAGCACGACAATGGGTATTCATTCTTTTCTCTAAATCAATCAATTGTCGCTTTTGTTGAATCTTGCATGTATTCGTGGTTTTTGTTTTGTTTTAGCATAATTAATCATTTGAAACTCTATAATTCTTACTGCTTTGCCCCTTTTTTTGTTTAATTATCAAGAATTTATGTATAATAATTGAATTTTGGAAGAGATGGTAGCATTAAATTAGACTAATAATCAGATGCGCTTGAATGTTTGGCAATTACTGGAATACAGAATACATCAGCTTGGAATTTGTTATGGATAGATTTCTACTTCACAATAATGTTAATGATTCCGTTTTGTTTTCAGGAACGCTTTGCTTCCGGATTAGGAGATTTCATTTCAGATAACAAGAGGGGCATGTCTTTTTTATTTGATTGACTTAATTTTGATTTTAGATTCGATTATTGGGCTCTTATTTTATTTTCCAGGAACTAATTGTCAAACTCTTCGTTTTAATGCAAGTTTATAGGACCGAGTGAAGTTCCTTTTATTGATGTGATTGAGGTAATGTCCGGTTTCTATAAGAGCTTTAGTTATAGCATTTGATTTCATCTTTATTATTATTTTATATTGTTGGCACCAAAGAAATCATGATTTTTATGTTGTCTATACTTGTACAGTTTTTGGATCTATGATTTGGGATTCTAATATAGGGATGAGCTCGGTACCAACCGGTACTGAAAATACCACTACCGAAAATCCCCAAAAGTGAGTACCGGTATTGAATATACCCGGTACCGAAATCGAAAGCTTGAACGAGGCATGCAATGTTATGTTTTTATATGCGTATATATTTTCTGAGATGTGGTGAAGAAATGCTAGGGACTTAATTGTTTTTATATTCATTAAAGTTTGCAGGAAAAAAAGTCTGGTGTGACCGAGTTTGTGAACCCAACAGAGCATGAGAAGCCAATACAACAGATGGAGGTGTGGATTACAATTTTGGGTGTGTCGGCAATGTTTCTATAATGAGGGTTGCTTTGGAGTGCTGTCACAAGGTAAGTTGTGCAGCAAATTCTTGTTTTTATATTTCTAACATGTGTGATATATCGCATGATTCATCTGATCTATCATAACTCAGTTTTATAAACATAGGGGTGGGGAACATTGTTACCGTGGGTGTTGCAACATCCGGGCAACAGATAGCTACTCGTCCGTTTCAGTTGGTTACTGGTCGTGTTTGGAAAGGCACAACCTTTGGTGGTTTTTAGAGCCGTTCACAGGCGCCTCAGCTTGTGTGTGTATATATATAAGGTAAACCTGCTTTTATTTTTTAAAGTAGAAAGAAATAGTAGGATCCATAAAAATAAAAATTAGAAGAAAAAGAAGTAATCATTTGACAGTGCTCAAAATAAAATTTGATGACCAAGTAACTGTCAAAAAGAAATTATTCAATCAATGCGTTAGAAAACAAAAAAATCAAGCTGCAGATATAATGCTAATCATCAATTAATGGAAACGAAGGTGAGCCATGGTTTCTCAAATCAAATCAATCTTTGTGATGTATATTTTAAGTATCTGTCTTTTCAAATGGAGTTCTTAAGTGCATCAAACTTGATTATGGTAATCCCATCAAAATTTCATGCTTTAAGTTCATCTTTTTAATGCTTGTTTTCATGCATTTATTTGTGTGTTTGATCATCATAGGTAACCAAGGATGGTGGCATTCTTCAGTCAGGCCTGATTGTAGACCCCACAAACAAATTTGCACGACAAATAGCCGCTCATTCCAAATCTCTAAACCAAGTGAACCCACCCCCAACACCCTAAGTAACTCCCCCAATCTAGCCATGGTTCACACCTGGTGACGTCAAACGAGCCATCTAGAACCGAAGGCGGATCACCCGAAACAATGCCTCAAGAAGAATCCCAATCGGTCGGATTAAATTCAGTGTTTACTCAACCTTTATCACATCAGCTTATAAAGGGCTCTGGTTCAGTGATTTTGATATGTCACTCCCTCTCTTTAGCGTTGCAAATGGGCAGTAATTACTGGATGGCATGGACCACAGAGGATGCGGGTCGGGCTAACAACTAAGTACTACTTGGAGTTTTTGTGATTTTGTCCGGTGGAAGCTCGGTTTTCATTTTGGGTAAGCGATATTTTTTGTCTACCACTGCTATTGAGGCGAGTCAAAATCTTTCTTGCAAATGATAAATTCGGTTTTTCGTGCTCCGCTTTTGTTCTTTGACTCTACTCCTTCGATCTGGATTTTGAATCGGCTAGGTAATCTATCCTTGTGTTTTTTAGTGTTTCACTTTGAGGTGTGGCAAGGTTAGTTTTATTAGCGTGTATATTATTTTAGGATAATATATTAGAAGATTAGTATCATGTATTATTTGTGTTTATTTGTTTCCTATTTTAGCTCCTAAGAAGTCGGTCCTAGTCCTGTATATATATTTTAGATATTACTGAATAAGAGATCAAGGAATTACGATTACCTTTATGGTATCAGAGCTTTCAAGCTCTAAACCCTAGTTCTTCACAGATCCCAGACTACGAGTCTGCTCCCCCAGCCTTCTTTTATTCGTTTTTTTTTTCAACACCCGTATTATCTTCACAGATCAGCCATGGTCGATACCAAGCAAACTGATGCTGGTTCATCATCCGACCCTAAAACACCTACTCTCCATCCTGTTTACACTGTTACAAACATCCAGAACAAGGTGCGGGTTCTGGATGGTACCAAGGTTGACTGCTCGTGGTTACGAGGTAACAAACCACATCGAGGCACCCTTCCACCAGAGAAGAAAATTGATCCTGACTACGAGTCATGGATGGAGATCGATGCCATTGTTCTGCAGTGGATTTACAGTACCCTCTCCGACGATCTCCTGGTTCGTGTTCTTGAAACTGACTCTACTGCTTTAGAGGCCTGGTTACGCATCAAAGGCCTGTTCACCAACAACAAAGGATCTAGGGCAGCCACCCTAGAACATCAGTTTGTTAATCTGACTCTGAAATCCATGCCATCTCTCGACGCCTGTTGCCAACGATTAAAGGATATTGCTAATCAACTGGCTGATGTTGACCAACCGGTCTCCAATCAGCGCCTCATCCTTCAATTAGTTAGGGGCCTACCATCTGAATTTGACACAACTGCAAGCATCATCAACAAGGAAATTCCTACATGAGAAGAGGCTGTTAGTTTGCTTCAGTCTGATCAGCAGCGACAAGAGGCACGAGAATCCCTTAATGCTTCAGCCGCCTCGTCAAACATCATGACTATCTCCGAAGATCAGCAACCACCACACCGCAGGCAGCAGCAACAGCCTACACGCGGAGGTGGTGGCTCATACAGGGGCGATGGCAGGAGTAACCGTCGCGGCGGTGGTTCGGGTCAACAACAGCAGCGTCACAGCAACAGGCAATATGGGCAGCAAAATTCTGGTTCTTCAGG
Source organism: Scalesia atractyloides (assembly GCA_947069175.1). Lineage (NCBI taxonomy): Eukaryota > Viridiplantae > Streptophyta > Magnoliopsida > Asterales > Asteraceae > Scalesia > Scalesia atractyloides. The sequence goes on from CAMTDV010000018.1 coordinate 103,885,633, forward strand.
TTCTTCGGGTCAGCCCAATTGCAATGGGTCCTGGCCCAATAACAACAGTAATTGGCGATCAAATGGGCCCATGGGTCCTTGGCCAAACTGGTGGATGGCCCAATCCCCAGCCCCATGGTATCCACCACCACCCTGCCCATACCCGACGATGCCAGGGTGGGCTTCCCCTTGGCCTCAAGGTTTTGGCTCACAACACAACCAGTCCCAATCACCAGCAGCCCAAACACCTCAGGCGCATTTAACAGAAGTGAACCCAATGGATCCTCAAGCCTTTGCTAATGCTTTTCAGGTCCTAAATGTTCAAGAAACTGATGATGGTGAAGACCCATAGGATATGGACACTGGTGCTACTAATCACGTCACTGGGGACCAAGGTAAAATCTCTTTTTTCCATGATTTTTGTCCTATTAAATTTGTTAAAGTTGGTAATGGTAATCGAGTACCAATTCACAGATCCGGTAACACCACCATTACCTCACCTACCAAAAACTTTGTCCTTAACAATGTTCTTTATTCACCACACATCGTCAAAAACCTTATATCTGTCAAACAATTCACTAAAGATAACAATGTTTCTGTGGAATTTGATCCGTATGGTTTTTCTGTGAAGGACTGCAAGAGTGGGAAGATCCTAACCAGGCATGATAGCTCCAGCCCACTTTATCCTCTCACCAAGAACACTGCTTCAGTTTCCGCTTTTGTTGCTTCATCTTCATCAACCGATTTTTGGCATGATCGTCTTGGACATCCAGGACATCATATTATGGATTTTTTTTCATTCTAGTCATTTAATTTCGTGTAATAAGCGATCACGATCGCTCGTTTGTCATTCATGCCAATTGTCGAAACATAAACGATTACCATTTGCTAATTCAACTTCGTCTACTTTATTACCATTTGATATTGTTCATTGTGATTTGTGGACGTCGCCCGTCTTTAGTAAATCTGGTTACAAATATTATATGGTGTTAGATTGATGATTACACTAATTTTACTTGGGTTTTTCCATTGCAATACAAATCTGAAACTTTTTTCAAATTTGCCCAATTCCATAAATATGTTAAACCCAATTTCACATTGATATTAAGTCGTTCCAATGCGACTTAGGGGGTGAATTTGACAACACAAATTTTCGAAATTTTGCTACGGCAAATGGTCTTCACTTTAGGTTTTCATGCCCACACACTTCCAACAAAATGGGAAGTCCGAACGCATGATTCGTCGTCTAAACGAAATCATGTTCTGTCTCTTAACTCATGCTTCGCTTCCATCCAATTTTTGGGTCGAAGCGCTTCATACAGCTTCCTATCTTCATAACATCCTACCGTCCGCCAAACTACGGTTTATAAACCCAATGGCTTCTCTCTATGGTCGTCAACCTGATTACGACCACCTCCGGGTCTTCAGATGCGCATGTTATCCGAACACGTCCTCAACCCGACCCCATAAATTAACCCATCGGTCCTCCCTTTGCGTTTTCCTTGGATACCCCGCTCATTTTCGGGGTTATCGGTGTCTCAACATTTCTACCGGAAAGGTAATCCTCTCACGGCACGTCACTTTTGCGGAGACCGTGTTCCCGTTTTCTAAACCCTCCTCACCTGTAGACCATACCTTTCTAGAAAGTGACATCTCACCACTTCTTTCACCACATACATCTTTTCCGCATGCCCCACACACCCCTACGGATCCACCATCTCCTAACCAGCCTGAACCCAACTCTTCTCCGCCAACCTCACCCTCTCCTACATCGCATCAGTCGCCTCCCTCACCTATTACCTACCAGCGACGAAACAAAAACCTTCCCCACCAAAACCTGTCTACACCAGCCCTTCTACTCAGCCCGCTAACTCGGGTTCACCGTCTCCCACGTCTCCCGCAGCCCCTACACCTCCTCCGCCCCCTCCCCCACCCAGACACCCGATGGTCACACGCACTCGTGATGGAACCATCAAAACCAACACACCCTACACATTACATACTTCCGCAAACCAACCTACCTCACCGGTACCTAAATCCCATATTGATGCCCAATCGGATCCTAATTGCCTTGATGCTATGAAAACTGAATACAACGCTTTACAGGATAATAATACATGGGATTTAGTGATTAGACCTCCGGATGCACATGTCATCCGTTGTATGTGGCTGTTTCGCCATAAGTTCCATGTTGATGGCACGTTGGAACGTTATAAGGCTCGCTTAGTTGTGAATGGGAAATCCCAGCAGGTTGGTATTGACTGTGATGACACTTTTAGCCCCGTCGTAAAACCATCCACTATACGCACTGTCCTTAGTCTTGCGGTTTCGCGGGGATGGCAAATAAATCAGTTAGATGTTAGAAATGCGTTTTTGCATGGTGATTTGAACAAAACAGTTTATATGCATCAACCACCAGGTTTTAAGGACCCTTCTAAACCACATCATGTGTGTAAGTTACAAAAGTCTCTCTATGGCCTCAAGCAGGCCCCTCGGGCATGGTACAACGGTTTGTAAAATTTATTACTTGTGGTTTTATCAGCATGGTTAGTGACACGTCCTTATTTGTATACAAACACGGTAATCAAATGGCGTATCTTCTCTTATATGTAGATGATATTATACTCACAGCTTCCACTGATACATTACTTCGTCAAATTATTGGCTCACTATCCAATGAATTTGCTATGACGGACTTGGGCTCTTTGCATCAATTTCTGGGTATCACGGTCACCCCTAAACAAGGTGGTCTATTTTTATCGCAAGAGCATTACACACATGACCTTATTGCTCGGGCTAACATGACAAACTGTAAGCCATGTGCCACACCTGTGGACACAGCTTCTAAATTAAGTGCTTCATCTGGTCCCCCGCTTTCAGATGGTTCATTATACCGTAGCCTTGCTGGTGCACTGCAATATCTTACGTTTACACGTCCTGACATTGCCTATGCAGTCCAACAAGTTTGTTTGTTTATGCATGATCCTCGTGAACACCATTTTCAATTTTTGAAGCGTATTCTACGTCATTTAAAAGGCACGAGTGATCAAGGTATTCTTATTCGTCCCTCCAAGTCTAATGCTCTAATTGCATATTCAGATGCTGACTGGGGGGGATGTCCGGATTCCCGGCGTTCTACGTCAGGCTATTGTGTTTTTCTTGGCGATAATATTGTGTCATGCTCATCAAAACGGCAAGCTACCATTTCTCGTTCAAGTGCTGAGGCCGAATACCGTGGGGTAGCTAACGTCGTTGCTGAAACGAGTTGGTTGCGCAACTTATTGACAGAACTACATGTTCCGATTCGTACAGCCACTGTTGTCTACTGTGACAACATATCAGCCGTTTACTTATCTGAGAACCCCGTTCAGCACCAACGTACTAAACATGTTGAGTTGGATATTTATTTCGTACGCGAAAAGGTCAGAATTGGCGCAGTTCGGGTCCTCCATGTTCCTGCTGATTACCAATACGCTGATATTTTTACAAAAGGGTTGCCTCGTCAACTTTTCTGTCGTTTCAAGTCCAGCCTGTGCATTCAGCCTTCTTCCGCTCAGACTGAGGGGGTGCATTAGCGTGTATATTATTTTAGGATAATATATTAGAAGATTAGTATCATGTATTATTTGTGTTTATCTGTTTCCTATTTTAGCTCCTAATAAGTCGGTCCTAGTCCTATATATTTTAGATATTACTGAATAAGAGATCAAGGAATTACGATTACCTTTAAGTTTGAGCGGGTTAGATAGCTTGTTACGATGACTTTGGGTTGGTACAAGTCATTTTTCGTATGGGTCGGCCCAGGTTCATCCGGTTGGTTGACCTGCATTTATTTATTTTTGTTGTTTTTTTTTTCTTCTATGAACAATTAGTGCGGTAATTGTGGTTACAAAGCATGCTTAGTACTGTATAGATGGCAATGGGATGGCTGGGTCAAACTGGGTTGGGTTGACCTGAAAAACTTGTCCAATTTTTTTTCTTTTATACATATAGTGGTTTAAACATAATTTCAGAAAATATATTATTTCATAATATTCAAATTTATATGGCTAAACCCACTCTCCTAAGAGTCCTAGCAAATTTTCATGTTTGACGTGTTTAAGATAAAACACAACTCAAATTAATCCATTCATAAATTAATCGGTTGAAAGTGTCACATCTGCTAAAACTTGATCAATTTTCTTTATATGATTTTATTGGTTCATTTCTTACGGTCTTCAACGGATCAAAGCATGGTTGTTGTCGATAACCCTTACAGATTAGTAGGATTAGTTTTTGCGATATTACAACTTCTAAGCATAACTAGGCTTATGTCACATGTTGCCTAGCCATTCTTCGTATGTCACATGTTGCCTAGCCAATCTTCGTATGTCACATATATGCAACTCAAGTTAAAATTTAAGTTTTCTTCATAATAGGAAGATGAAGCTATACAGCAACAATGGACACTTGGACAATCTCTTTAGGCAACTTATTACATTAGGGTCTAACAGATTCATCTATGGTTACCTTTTCTTATTCTTCGTTTTTTTTAAGTTTAACATAAAAATGCATACATTATAGAGTTTTAATTTAGTATTTATTTACTCTACCACATATTTTTTGGATTCCGGTTTTTCTCTTTCGGTGTCTTTGATATAATAATTTATTATTATTAAAATAAGTAAAACAATTATGATTTTATGTCTTATGATTTTACACTGATATATCTAAAAAGCAACTTTTTATGATATTTCCATTTTAATATGTGGTAAATGATACTGTCCCAAATGCAGTTGCTACCGACCGAATGTCTATCGCGTATTATTAATAAAAATAAAATACGTGAAACCCGTCATGCAACACACAACAAAAAAAAATGCAAATAACCGCGGCAACGCGCAGGCATTCCCACTAGTTATAGATTACTCACTTTCTGTTTTGGAAGATGTAGAACCAAAGCCAAAGTTATTACAAACAAATTATCTATCCACACTAAACAACTCGAAATTAATTATATATATTGTCCATCCGTTTGATACCATGATTTACTCTTTTTGTTTTTATAAAACATTATTACTATCTAAAGAAATAGATTCAATGTAAAGATTTTAATGAGTTAGGGTGCAAAACATAACATAAAGATTTTATTCTAGATTCTTTGGACTGAAATAGTACGTTTCGAGAATATCAGGGAGGAAAATTGTACAATTTTGAAATTTGGTCTAAAATGGCAAAAGTGGACAAACCACAGGGACGTAAATAACACTTAACTCTTAATATATTATGTAAAGTATGTTAGCATACTCTGTTTGGATCCACGTAATGTTTATGATAAAAAAATGTCGATTTTGTTCGAAATCTAACATATGTTCATTTGCGTTAGTTTTTGTTTATGAACGTTCGTTTGTATGCATATGTGTCTGTTACCTAAAACTAACAAACTAACATGAATACGAACAGATGATCTTGTTCAGCAAGTGTTCATAAGCTATTCATGAACACATTTATTTCCGTAACAAACTACCACAAATAAGCCCTCGTCTCGTTTCATGATTGTTCAGTCCTGTCATTAATCTAAGGGGCTGTTTGACAATTTCCGAATGATTAAGTGTTGAATCAGTAAGAGATCTCAACCAGTAAGAACCAGTATAATGTTTAACTATTCAGAAGCAAATTTCCGACCAATTCAGATTAATGCTTAACTATTTAAAGACAAATGTCCGAACCAATCATACATCTGCTCGCGAAACAAACAATTAGAACGATTAAGTGTTGAACTGCCCCTAAATAAAATTCTTCACCTTCTTTCTAGCTTTCTTTATCAACTTCAATGGATCAGATAGGGCACAAGTTCATTGAAGTCAACGGACTGAAGCTTCACGTAGCGGAGATCGGAAACATATCATCTCCGGCGGTGGTTTTTCTCCACGGTTTCCCGGAGATATGGTACAGCTGGCGTCACCAGATGATCGCCGTCGCCAATGCCGGTTACAGAGCTATTGCTCCCGATTTTCGAGGTTACGGACTCTCAGATCCTTCTCCGGCGACAAAGAAATTAGGATTTTCCGATCTTGTTGACGATGTTATCGCAATCGTTGATTCACTAAACATTAATAAGGTACATCAAATAATGTTACTTTTATTTGTTGACACGTGTTACTTCGTAGCAGTGTGTTGGTATCTGGTTTCAGTTTTGAATTGCTTGTGTTTGATTTAGGGTGTTCATCGGTTTGGTTTTCAGGTTCCTCGGTTCGTGTAGTGTAGACCCAACCCGAAACCTGTGCTGACCCAGACCCGTTTCAACCCGAACCAAACAACCCTTTTTTAATTGACCCGTTTTGACCTACGACCCGCCCGACCTGAAACCCGTTCTGACCCAGGCCCGTTGTAACCCGAACCCGTTCCAACCCGAACCAAAACAACTCTTTTCTAATTGACCCGTTTTGACCCCCAACCCATCTGATGTAACCACTGACAAAGTCCTATGGCCCATGTGACAGCTATGGCTTATATGATGTGACAGCAAGCCCAATGTACACTTTTGGGGATGGTGTATGTAGCATCACCCGATTCATAATCGAAGTGACTAGTATTCACCGGCTGGCAATGTTTTAAAAACCGGTTCAAACCGTCCGGTTGTACTGGTTGAACCGTCCGGTAGAACCGGTTAAACCGCCCGGTACACCCGGTTAAACCGTTTATGAGCCGAATCTGGTACGGTATAAAAACCGGATTTTAAAACATTGCCTGCTGGTGATCTTGATAAACATTGATTACAGTTTCGATTTATATGCGTGTAGATTTTCATAATCGCGAAAGATTTTGGCGTAAGACCAGCTTTCCTCATTGCGCTTTGATACCCCATGAGGGTAAATGGAGTTATATCGCTTGGTGTCCCACATCGGCCCTTCAAACCTCGTACGTACCACATAGAGCTGCCAGAAGGTTTCTATATCAACAGATGGAGGGTACAAATTACAACATACATATGAATTTGGTTCACAAAAAATGAAACAGTTAACCAGTATTTTGCTTCTGCTAGGAACCTGGAAGAGCGGAAGCTGATTTCATTCGATTTGACGTAAAAACAGTCCTCCGAAACATATACATCTTGTTTTCTAGAAGTGAAATCCCAATCGCCAACGAAAACCAAGAGATTATGGATATAGTGAGCCCGTCAACCCCTTTACCGTCATGGTTCACAGACGATGATCTTTCCGCCTATAGAGCTTTATACGAGAGATCTGGTTTTCTTGAACCACTCAAAGTTCCTTACAGGTAGATAAAGACACAATATACACCAACCCGAAAGACTAGGGTTTGCAAGTTGCAGGGGACCCGGTTTGGTTTGGGTTGGGTCGGGTTGCGTTGACGCAAATACACTCAGAAGTTAGTTTTTTTTTTGTGAATTGTGTTGTTACAGGTCATCTGAAGAAGAATACGGCATAGAAGATCCTGTGATCAAGAATCTGATGTTACTGGTCGTGGGAGAAAAGGATTATTTCTTGAAGTTTCCGGGAGTGGAAAAACTTATAACGAGTGGAACGGTTAAACAGTTTGCGTTGGATCTAGAGATAGAATATGTGGCGGAAGGGAGCCATTTTGTTCAACAGTTTCCAGACAAGCTAAACCAGCTAATTATCGTGTTCCACCATAAGCATAGCTGATCATAATCCCACCGGTTCGGTTCAACTCACAAGGGCTTCATTTCAATATTGTGTGATGATACATTTATAAGATACATTCATCTTTATATGTTTCTGCTTATTGGTGATGTTTATAGTAGATTTAGGGGTTGTTTGTTTACCTCTTTATGGGGCACTTAATGGTTCAGAAATCTTACTGGTTCAACACTTAATGGTTCAGATTGTTTGTTTCGAGGGCAGACGTCCGAACGGTTCAGACATTTGCCTCTGAATGGTTAAGCATTATAGTGAGTCTGAATAGTTAAGAACTCTAATCTGAATTGGTCAGACATTTGCCTCTGAACGGTTAAGCATTATACTAGTTCTTAATAGTTCAGACCTCTTACTGGTTTAGCACATAATGGATCAGACCTCTTGCTGGTTTAGCATTTAACCATTCAGAAGTTGACAAATAGCCCCTTAATGAGCACATAACAGCCTCAAGGGCACTGTCATTGCTCCTAGCCGTCACAAAAGTAAACAGGAGAAATTTCCTAGTATAACTTATTTCAACAAAGAATCGAAGTTATCATAACACTAGAGCGATTATTAATAAAGCTTACGCTACAATGCAACAGAAGTCGCCAACAGAAAGCATGATTAACAAGCTACAAAAAACACTAAAAAGACTCCTTAAACTCGATGCATACAAGCACAAGTACATAGCCACGTATTACAAACACCACCGAGATGGTGAATACACATCTTACTAAAGAAAACCTCACATAAAATGAATATTAGACCGAAAATATGACAATATGTAGTAATGGAGGTCAATGTGGTTAATAAGACTATAACATGATCCTATCTTACTCCTCTTTGAAGAGGAAGTTGAAGCTGTACAAGACGTCCGTCAATCAACATCTATCGTTCCGCTTTTCATACATCGTTCAATTACTTTTTTCCACTTTCAGTGCATCCTACATGATTCTATTACCTCAAGCACCATAGAATGAGTCTCCTCCGAGATCATGTTCAACGACATGTGAAAGTCCTAGCAAAAGGGTATGTCGATAATTAAAAAAAAAAGGTTTTCGGGTTTTGAATTTGGCACAAGTGTTAAAACTTAAAAGGGTAAAAATGGCATACCACGAATCTCTCCAAGACGGGCACAAGAACAGAAACCTTGCGGTTTGGAAGACATTCAGCAATGGCGTTACGTATGCTTTTACTGCCAAAAGTCAAAAAACATGTGTTTGTTCCCATGAGAACAGAAGTCAACAGATATTGTGAAACAAAAAAGTCAACCAACCTTTCTGTAGATAGAAATGCAAGAAGAAGGGCCGAGTACGCTTCGACAATTGTTTTTTCTGCCTCTTTCTCTCCCTCCAAAACAAGATCCTCATTGCTCTGCACAAACAACACAACAAGGGTATATTGATCATTCAGCTAAACGATTCATTGTCAATCAGGATCAAATATTGCAAATCTTGTTGGCTATGCAGTTAATATCGGTGATATGTCACCGATATATCGGTTATCCGTCCCCATGTAAAATATTGGTGTCAAATATTGGTAAGAATACCGATACCGATATTATCGGCGATATTGACCGATATACTAAAAAGTTAATGCGGTAAAATATCGGATATCGGTCATATCACCGATATTTAGTGTTTTGAAAGTTGCAAAAGGTTAGTGTTAAATTGATATATAAATAAATTCTACATGATATTAAAATTACCGATATCCCACCGCGATACCTATATCCCGAATATTGGTCCTTGACCAATATCCGATTTTTTACCGCCTGAACTGCTTAGCTTGTTGGACAGAGACAATTGTAGGGTCAAACAAAGATTTTCTTTTCAATTCAAGGACATTTTGGTAATTTAGCAAAAAATCAACAGTTTCTATCAATCACTATAGTAGCAGACACAAGAAATATAACGATACAAGTTTACTCACCCAAGCCGATTGTCTTTCTTCTTCAGCAGCTTCACCGGCCCCTTGATTTGCCAAAAATATCGAACAGAGTAATGGAATTACTTCTGTAGTTTCATAATCCAAACCACCTGATTTAGGTATCGATATACTGGTAGCTGCAAGACGTGCTCTGCAGACAATCAATACAGATATATATTAAAATCAATTAAAGAATCCAAACCTTGTTTAATAATTCGTATATTAATTAAATAAAATTATGACTTATACTAAGGAAAAAAAAAAGGACCTGTTATGCCCATCTTTCTCGACCAAATTAACAAGCAATCCAAGTATTGCGACGAGAAAATCCAATTCTTGATCGTTAAGGCGCTTATCGTTATCGTTATCATTATCAACCTCAAGGATTGATTTGTCTTTTCTGTCACCAAAATTCGGCAAATGTGAATTGAACGATGGATAATGACCGACTATCAAACCACATAACGTCCCAATCCTCCACACGCAGCAATTTGTTGACACCCCACAGAATTGTCGTTTGTTAAGTTCATCAAAACCTGTAACGAGACTTTTTTGTTCAGTTCAAACAGTTGACCAATTGGTCGAATCTTTTACATTTTGACTCAGAAAGTCGAACAATAATTGTAGAAAATATACCTTCACTGCTGCAAGAAGGCAATCAGCCAAAAGACTGAACTTTTCATCATCGTTGACGTAAGAACAAGAAGCTTGAGAAGAATCATGGGGTGGTTCCACATTGGTCGAATCTTGTTGACTCATCATCATTAAGTCAAACTTTGACTCTTCGTCTTCAACTTCTTCAACAGCTGAATTGCTTTTTTGACTTTGAGACATACTATTCTTCCCAGCCAATATGTCCCACTTTGTCGGTCCATCTTCTTCTTCATCAAATGCAAAAGGGTCATCGCTGCCAAAAGGATCTTGACTATCCTCAAAGTCAAACTTACTGCATTGACTAGTTCCGGATTTTTTACCTACTTTTGTTAACGAACCACTAGATGTACCACTCCTTGATTTAGAAGTTGAAGGTTTTGATTTTGGTTTTGTCTTTAGCAAACTACTATTGAACCCAGAAATCGGATCGGATTTTGAGGAACCCGCTTGATTATGAAACGAATTTTGGTTTTTTTTAGATGCGTTAGAAACCTTCTGGGAAGGAAGCCAGTCCATACTGCAATTCTCGATTGAGGAACCGATACATACGATCTCATCGTTGTCGACTGTAGATAAATAAAATAAAAATTAACGACTAAGCAGATAAACTAGAGATGGAAATGAACGGGTCAGGTAACAGCTAAAATGACCCTCGGGTCAAAACTGGCCATTTCAGTACGGGCCAGGTTGATTTGGCCCGTAAACATAATTATAGTTTTATAAATTATTGATGTGATTAACATGACTATAAAAACTACCTTGTTACAGTGATATTTTAAATAAATACATTATAAAAATCCCTATGTTTAGAGAACTATATTATCGCCAATTTGTAGTCCGGATTACACAAATTTTGGACTAGTTGAGTAAATAATATTTCTGTTGAAACTTATGTAATCAGATTCACGATAAATTATAAAGCATTGATATTGCTTTATTGGGATAAGAAAAAGGGGTGTGTTAATTTAGTAACAGTTTGTGTAAACAGGTTTTATACGCTAATTTCTTATTAAAGTTGCTTGCGCCAAATACCTTTGTCATCAGCCAGAACAGTCCCATTGGAAAGATGGTTTCCATTACTAATTTCAGGACTCAATGAAGATTTTTTTAGTAGAGAAAGACCTGGAGAAAACCAAATAAAAAACAAATTAGTGTCATCACAAATTTAGAAAAAAAAAGAACAAAAAAAAAACAAGATATGAATAAAAGATTAGATACCCGAAAGAATCTTAATAACACTAAGAATAAGTTTTGTTGAAGACTGAGAAACATGCCGATAATCAAAGCCGTCATCTTCTACTCCAAGCAAATGGCTCTGCATATTACGAAATAATAAAATATAATAAGTTCAAATTACAGCTTATTTTCATATTAGACTTCCTATAACACGAAATGTACTTGTAAGCATTACCTGGTTATCATTACTAAGAAACGTAGCATTTTCCAAGATTTTCAAACACTTCAATAAAAGCATCGGGCTTTCTAGTGTAACAATATTTTTGGACTCAGGGGTCGGAGATGTAGATTGTTCTAACCATCCCTGCATATAATTATGAGATAATAAAACAAAAGTCAAGTGTTTGGGAAAATGTTTGACTATTTGTCAAGTATCCAAAATACCCTTCGATAACGAAGGAAACCATACGGACCCAAATTAATTTTATTAAAAGGACAAATTGGTAATTTTAATAATGGGCAAATTGGTAATTCTATACCTCCATAATGCCATGACATTCCCGCATGATTTCGATAACAGCATCGAGTCCCCCGTGCTCTCGTAGTTTTTCTTTGAAGTTGCCCCCCATCTTTCTGACGGTCCCGGTTGTCTCTAAAATAATACAAATAAAATATCAATTATTAGTCCACTAAGCTTTTGTAATTTTCTTCTAGTCAAGTAAACAGAGACCCCAGCTTGATAGTAGTTTTGCATCAAGCCTTGGACATAAGGCACATAACACTCAACAACTGAGACAAACGCCGATTAGTGCATGTACCCCCTTGTCTTTCGGCTATCAATGCCACCACGTGATGCATGATTAACCATCCCCCTCTTTTAACGTTATTTTCACGAAATTAGTAAATAACGTTAAAATGAGTGCACTTTCACTTTTGCCCCCCGAGCGCCCACACATATATACATTATATGAGCATACCACAAGTGGGGCGTCAAGGGAAAAAAAAGACCATTCCACAAATATAGTAAACAACCTAATAGAATTAGCTAGGGGTGCAAACGAGCCTGAGCCCGAGTTACTTTTATCGAGCTTGCGAGCCTAAACGACTCTATTATTTATATTATTTTTATTTAATATATTAATTAAAAGATAATAAGCAAGCTGAACTCGAGCTTGAGAAACTACCAATGATTTGCACCCCTAGAATTAGCTATTACAAATTTAGAATCATCCAAAATTCAAAAGTAATAACAGATCACAAAAAATAAGCAAGATTCATTGTCCATCACGCAATCCGACCCGCTCACCCACCTATTTTGCCATATCTACTTATGCATATCATGCATAGAATCTAACCAAATCATGCAAGTACCTTCAAGAGAAACAGTAGATAAACAAGCTTTCTCCATCGTTAGTAAAGCGACCCATTTTGGATTCAGTTCGGGTCTTTTTGCGTCACTATCGCTTGCACTTCTTTGCTTTAATTCTTTGCAACTCACAAGAATTTCCTCGACTTTTTGCAAAATAGCAGTAGCAGTCGATTCATCTCCCTTTCCATCGTTAAAAATGGAAGCATCTTTGCTTAGGGCTACAAGTTTGCTACCAAGGGTTGAAACTTTATTTTTGGTAACACTTGCGGTTACTGGTTTCAATAGCTTTAACAGAAACCGGATGGAACTAGGTGAATCCAAAATGTAATCTTCATGGCCCTGTAATGAGATAAAGATTAGATAATAAAGATTTAATTCAGTAAACTATTTTTATAGAGTCGTTTCCATAACAGTGATAAGAAAATATTATAGAAATCGGAGCACCTTCATGTCAAAAAAGAGTAATAAAATCGATAAATAGAATGAAACTGAGAAGTCGGTTATTCATAGAAAATGAAAGCAGCTTACATCATTTGTCAAAACAAAAAATAAAGCTGCAGCAGCCAGGTTACTAGGAATGTCATCAAGATTAAGCGCCAATACAGCATCAATAATTGTTTTTGCCATCCTGTAAATAAGATAAATAATCGTTAACTATACACCACAACCATAAAGAATCAATATTAGACTTGAAATTAAAAAGAACAAAACATATGGATACTTAAAGCTTGAACTACAAAAAGCACATTATATGGATATAACATACATGCACCACGAGTTTTTCCCTTATAACAAGCGTTAGAACTTTATGATCAATTTGTAACCCCCCCCCCCCCCCACCCACCCAAACAAAAAAAAACCCTACACACACATATCTGGTTTGCTCTTTAGCTACTGCATGTCTGCATCAGAGCTTAAACACACAAATGCAACTACATAGAACCCTTCTTTAATCAAACCTAAGCAATACAACCATAGTTATTAAAGCGAGCTCCCAGGCGCGCCTAGGCGCAAATAAGGCCCCTAGCCCAACAAATCGCCCTGAGTGTGCCTCGTGCCTTTAATCTTCAGGTTAGCTCATGTATGACAATATAATGTTATTAAAGCGAGCACGCCAAGGCGCAAATAAGGCCCAGGGCCCAACAAATCGCCCTGAGTGCGCCTCGCGCCTTTAATAACTATGAATACAACAAAACTGCATATTACCACCACAGCTATATAATTACCTTCTTTAATCAAACCTAAGCAACTGCAATACCACAAGACCGTGTATTACTAACTATTAACAAGATCCCCATCAAACCCCCCAACACACTCACTTAACTAAATTTTTGGAATTAATTAGGATATATTATTAGTCTGATTAATCATAATTGTCATAAAGCTTTCACCCTAAACAGAAACTACAACTAATTTCCAAATTCCCCAACCCGTCGGCTCCAAGATTCGGCCTTGGTTACCTAAACAACCTCATCAAATGACATTATCAAACACCCACATCTAAATTCCACTAACTCAAAACAATTCTTGATGAAAATAATAAATTAATTACCCATGTGTCCTCAAGAGTCTGCGCTGCTGTAAAGTCCCACAAACCATCAACAAAGACAGCAAACTCGGTCGTCGAATTCGCACCGGTTGCCCTCTTCTCAACCCATCCAAAGCAAAATCCACCTCATCAGCATGCTCCATCATTTCCCCAAACTCTTGTGTCTCCATCAACGTCGTCGTTTCACTCACCACCACTTTCTCCTTCTCTTTCTCTTTCTGTTTCTGTTTCTCTTTCTTCCCCTTCTTCTTCTCCTTCGATTCCGTCTTAGGTTTCTTCGATCTTGGCGGCAATTTCTTTGATTCCTCGGACGAATCGAAACAATACGGGTCGGAATCGAAAGTGTAGGGATTCTTTACGGATTCTTGAGATGGGTTTTTCAAAAAATCGAAATTGAATATATCGTTGGTACTGGGGTCTAATTCTTGAGGGCTTTCTTGAGATAAAGAATCTGTCTCGTCGAAATTTAAACTGTTGCTGCTTCGGCTGTTGTTGCTGCTGCTCCGGCGACCGTAGGTCCGAACGATCATTTTTCTTTTGCTGTCAATTCGAATGTTTCATGTGAAATTGGGAAGATTTGGAGGGTAAAAGGTGGGATTTTGGGGAAAGTGAGATGTGGGGTTTTGAAAATTTGGTGGATTCTTGAAGATTTGTTTCAAGAAGTGAAGATCCGGTTCTGGGTATGAGCTGAAAACTATGAATTGGGGAACGTTCGAAGGTTTTTAGATTGAGGATTTGCGGGTCGGGTCTTGGGTTTATTGGGTCGGATCCTGACCGTCAGATGCTGTGGTTCACTGTTTGAGTTTTGTTGGTTACCGTTGATGGTCCAGAATCCAGATTTATGGGCCAGAATTTGGGTTTAGACCCGTTGAATTTTGAATTTTCTAGAGTTTCAGGTAGTTGTGAAATATGAAAGGTGTTTTTTTTTTCACTTTTATTTTTCATTACCATTTAACTTGCACATTTATATTTTCTAGATAAGTTAATTGTCATTTTAATCCAAATTAATTTTTTTTTCACATCTGTGTTTTGATGTTTACAGTCTTTCGTCACTTTAAAACATTAAATACAAAACTGATCAATTTTAAAAACAAATAATGTCGTCTGAAATTTTGTATAAAGATAAATGGACAAAAGTTGCTATTTACTCTGCTTATAAACTAAGTATAATTGATGCAACATATAAAGGTATCATAAACTATCTAATGTGTTATTAGAATTTTTTTATCAACAATTTGCGATGCTAGGTTAAAACATAACTAAGATATGTAAAGAAACATCCTATAAAGTTTACACGAAAATGTCTTTAAGGTTGCCGCAATGCTACGATATTGGAAAACGAATTATGGTTTGGGCACCATATCACCACCTTGGAACACATACAAAAATCCACGAGAAGCAAGTATATACGATGTATATCAATATGGTGTTTCATCATCAACGTGGTGCATGAACTCAGGTGAATATTTTTCACCTTTACAAAGTCTTACTGGTACAGGTAGTGATTGCCCTTCCAACTAAAATATACTAATTGTCTGATTCACATCTCTTATGTGCAATTGTTTGTGTATGTTAATACAATAAGTTCGATGAACACTTATTCTCTTGTTATCTTGTATTTTGAGGATAAGATAAGATGGATAAAATCACTCAAGAATTGTGTAGGATATGTATTGTTTCAAATGATCAAGAGGGTCAAGTTGTTAAAGTCACTGAGTTGCTTAAATATGCAAAAGGAGATAGTGTGAAAAATGGACAAAATTCGTATAGGCGAGTTGTGTATCCAACTGTGGACAGTCTAATCAACTTTTCTCTCTAAAAGATTAGCTGTTGTGGATAGTTGAAAAAATAGGATTTGCCTCCTAATTAGATCTTTATCAATGTGAGAGTGAAGTCAAATAAAATGAGACTGATCTTGACCACTAGAAACGGAGGGAGGGGCACACACAAAAGCTTGAATAGTAAGTGATATTTTCTTGAACCTTAGTTTTGGTTTTGTCTACATTCTTCTTTAGTCAAGGGAGTGGCGCCACTACCCTAACTCCCTTCAATCCACTACCCTATTTGGTGTCACCACTACTCTACAATACCCTCATATTTTTTTTCTTTTTTTACTATAAATAAATTAAGTTTTTTTTTCCTAAAACCAACCATTAATTAAATTTAAATTAGTAAATGATAAAAGATAAAATTTAACACCCTATATAATCAAATTTTCAACACACAATTAAACTAATACATTTCTAAAAACTAAAATGATTTGAAATGTTTTGACCCGATTCGACTAGTTTATATATTTTATGTTATTTAAACTAGTCGTACGTGTATATACGGTATCGGGTGGTCGAATAGGTCTATGGCCAGTCTGTTTTGCCAAAACACATATCACAATGTTATAAGATAAGATTCTAAGTCAAATTATATGCCTCGTAGGTTTAAAAATCATTTTTATGTCATAAGGGCATTTTTTGGTATTTTTTAAGTATATAATGTTGGCTCGTCAATCAACCCATCGAGCGACATGAACAAAAGGTATAACCTTAGAGGGCCATTCCATATAATATTATGGTTACATAACAAGCCTTAAACTGGTTTTAGATTTGACCAAACGAGTCAGAAACGAAAGTCAATGAAGAAGTCAAACTGTTTGACTTTCGACTATGATATGAGCTCTAAACTGGAAATGACAAGATAGACATGATAAAACATGTCCTGATATGTTATACAAACTATTATGATGTTAAAATTTTAGGTTTTGATACTTATAAATTCATTTATCGTAATTTACAAAATTTGTGTTTTTTACTTTTATTTTATACATGTTTAACTCGTCATTTCGCCTACTTAGCGTGATGGTTAGAGGGTGTAATCACAAGAAATTAACACCTTCATTATTACCATCATGCTGCAAAGTTCAATTTGAACTTTGACTCGACCAAAATGGTCAGAACCGAAAGTCAAAGCAAAAGTCGATTTGCTTAACTTTCGGCTAATAACTAGCTTAATAATGGAAAAGACTAAGGAAGAACATTTACTTGTGTTCAAGAGAAGTTTATAACTTAAGGGTGGAGGCCTCTATGGATCAGAAGCAACTCCAAGGTGATTCAGAAACTATCTTGACCAAACATCCAAATTTGGACACCATGATTAGTTGTTTTTTCATAAGCGCAAGTTCGCCTATTGAAAGTCTAAATATGAGGAATTTAATCCAAGATATTGTAACCGTAACCCTTAACATATATCCGTGAATTGGTTAGTGTGTTACGGTTCGGTTGTTAGAAGTATTATATATATATATACATACATACATACATACATACATACATACATACATACATACATACATACATACATATATTGGTCCCATAGTCAAGTATTATCAAGTATGACAAGCAAGGAGGTATGATGATGTTCATCCATTAAACCCTAGTATATGATTCACCAAATCACAAAATCATCAACTTAGTTGATGATTTCAGTTGGTCATGAATAAAAAAAGAATGTGCAAGTAACTAATAATCTAAAGTCTAAATAGGAAAGTAACCAAGTGAAACTCAAACTTGACAAGTATTCCAATCATGAGAAATGTTTGGAGACTTAGTGTAGTTTGGATACTTTGTTGCTAGAAAGTTTACTTGATGACTTAGAGTAAAGGAAACAGATGAACTAACAAGTGAGGTGGCGAAATCATAGTTGGAAATCCAAGGCTTCCATTGTTCGTACCTACCAAAACACAAGTCTTTCAACATTGAAGGTTGGAAGCTTGGATGGTTCCATCACTTTATAGGTTGCTTGAAACCTTTAGGGCAAAAACTAAGTGAGGTTTTGAACCTCTAATATTGTAACGCCTCGTATTTTTATTATTTTTCTAGATAATAATAATAATAATAAACAAAATAAATTCGACGTTTTATGAAACTTGTACTTGAAATCGGATCTCGTCGGTACGTTCGGGCCACTCAAAAACGTTAGATCGGGTTAACAAGCTTTGGCCCAACACACCACCTAAACCTAACTAAACCCTAAACCTAATTTCAACTAAATAAAACCCCACACCCTCACACATTTCACAACCTGCCCCCTTCTCCTTTCCCGCCGCACACCCCTCACACTCGCACACCCCCCTTTTCACCTCTTCAGCCGCACACACACTCATCTCCCTAGCCCCCCTTGTCCCTCCTCTCTGAATTACCGGCGAACCACCTCACTCCTCCTCTCCCTCTCTGCAGTGGTGTCGCGCCACCAATCGGATGGCGGCGCAGCAGGGGCGGCAGCAATGGCTCAGCAACGGCGGTGTAGCAGCGGCGGCAGTGGCTTAGCGGTGGTGTTTTAACGGCAGCGGCGGCAGCAGGCTCGACGGCAGCAACACCGGCGTCAAACCAGCATCTTGTTCATCTCCGAAACCTCCGGTAACTCTTTTAACTCATCCCCTCTATCCTTACCTTCTTTAAATCCTTCTAAACCTGAAATCCCTTTGTGGTTTCTCCGTTTCAGGCGATGTTAGTTCGGGTTCCGATCAGTGTCGCTTTGGGTCGGATGTCCAACGATTCCGATTTCGGTTCAGGCCGAGTTGTCCGATTCTGTTTTTGGCTTGGGCTCTTGTCGGGTCAGCTGTGGGTTCAGCAGGCTCGGGTCAGATTTCATGTTCAAGATGCGAGTTATGGTAATCGGTTCAGCCGCGAAACAAACTTGGTTTGGATCATTTTTCGGGTTTGTTTCGGGTTCATGCCCTGTTCGGATGTCGAGTCAGCGGGTCAGATTTTGGGTCAGTCAACGCTGGTCAAAGCAAGTCAACGCGGGTCATCAGCCAACTCGGTTAACTGTCGTGTCAAACCCGGTCGACTCGGTCAGTTCGGGTGAACACCGATTTCAGGTTCGAGTCCCTTATTCTATTTTGCTTCCGATTTAGTCAGTTTCGTGTCTCAACTCGACGGTTGTTTTGTCGTTTCAGTTGGCTCGGCTTTCACGACACAAGTTAACTCGGTTCAGTTTAGTGCGACTCGGCTTAGCTTCAGTCAAAAAGTCAAACTTGGTCAACGAAAGTCAACTGGTCAACTGTGGTCAAACCTGGTCAACCGTTGGTCAACGGGTCAGATTCAAGTTCGGTAAAACTCTAAGCCTCGTAGTTCATTTTACTTATATTAATGATCTTGTACTCGCAACCCGAACTTGTACAAATGGTAACACTTGAACATAGAAATATATATATATATGTATGTTTCATGATCTAATATTTCGTAACGTCTCTTATAAAATCGTCGTGGTAGAATTATTGCGTTTTGACAAATAATATCGACACTCGTGTGTCGGGATCGTCCAAAAACAAGGGGAAACTCTGCCCGATTTTCGGCTAATATATATATATTTATTTATTATATCTATCGACGAAATATACTTATTCGTTACATCTTTCGACAAAATATTATATTGATTTATGATGCTTCCGGCAATATATATATTTACACATTTCTGCTTTCGACAAAATCCATTTAATTATTATACCGTTCGACAACATATCTAATTATTATTCTTTTCGACAAATAAATATCTATTTAATGACAAGATATAAACAGTATTCCTTCCGTCAAAATAAATATATATTATATACTTTTCGAAAATTATACTTCTCTAACGGCAATATATATCTATATTACGTGTTTCCGACAAACAATATATACTTATCTACTATTCTTTTCGTTAGCATGCATATATATCTATTATCCCGTTCCGTCAAAATATACATTTATCTATTTTCTTTTAGCCAAACTATATATTTATCTAGTAATCTTTTTCGTCCAAATATACCACTATTTATATACATTTACTTGTTAAACCTTCCGACAAGGGTGTATTTATTCGCCAAACCTTTCGACTAAATATGCTCCACGATTATACTTTTTCGCCAAATTATATAAGTACACATCTATTATTCTCGTCGACAAAACATAATAATTGACGAAGGAATATATTTATCCAACTGCAAACATCTATATATATTTTTTTATCTTTTATACTTCTCGCCAAAAATATATATATTTATTGTATTATTTTGATAACACTCTTATCTTTGACGAATTTAACTTTAGAGTCGTTACACAAATTCCGTGCTAAACGTACACGTATCTTCAACTCCGATTCGATTATTCATCCATGTTCGTTGTCATTTAAGGTGGCATTGGTGTCCCATTTCTCCCACTCATCAACCCGTCGTGGAATTTCCAAGAAGACTTAGCAATTCTGTGAGTACACTCGACCCACATTTGTTTTATATCACTTTTTGGGTGTAACATGTTTCCATATACAAAAATCACAAACACTTAAACTTTATGAAACGCACAAACAATCCTATACACATGACTACTTGAATCGTATACTTGTTGCTTGTCTGGGGATAAACGTTGTGCTGTGCTTTAGTCATTAACTATTTTTAGCCTTGTTTGACATGCTTAGCGCTATAGGAATTCACGCATCCACCTCCATCGCTTTACACGTGAGGTCATGTTAAAACATCGTGATTGCGTTACTGGTTTGATTATTAGCATTGCATGCCTTGATATTGCTCTTGTATAGATTTAGTTGCCATGAGGATTGTTAAAACTTTATTCGTATACGTATGCTATGCTTAAACTTGTGTACTCGCCTTTGCTTTTGCATTGACTTTATTTTAAAACATGTTACAGGTTGAAGGAGATGACGCTATGAAAACAATATAGCAAGGACTAGATACACACAAATTAGACGTTAGGTTTAATGTCGATGTATCAATTTTGTTATGACTTTGCAAATGTTAGATTGTTCTTTGTTTTGTTACATTGATATATTTGACAATTCTTATGAAATGAAATATGGTTTAATTAATTATTGTCACTTAATAATGTTGTGAGCAATGAGCAATCTCGTTTTCGTCTCATCCCGATGTTTCCGCCATCGGTTGGGGTGTTACAGATTGGTATCAGAGCCATAACTATAGGGAATTAGGTAGATTGCTACGCTTTTGACCTAGTCTATAGTTAAGTACCATACTTGACCATACGTGATTCACATGCTAATTTCTTAAAACGTCTCTTATATGTTAAATTTATGAAATGCTTTACGTGTTCGTACTCGTTGCATTATTTCAATCATACGCCTTCCCTAATGCATATTACTCGATTATACTAAACTCGAAAACACTCGTATTACACAAGTGAGACGACTTCACCAAAATAGGCGTGATATCCACAATTTGGTGAACGATTCTCATTACAATTATTCTTTATATTTTTACGAGGTTAACACCATCAAGTTAGGAGTGACATCCACACCTTGATGGAAAACTTCCCATTCAAACTCTAGTGGACTCTCGTCAAAGTGTCGAAATTAATTTTGACCCGAGGAGTGCCAACCACACTTAGGGTACGAAATCGTCAAGTTAGGGGTGAAACCCGCACCTTGTCGATTAAGTCCCATTCCTCGATTTTCAATCTCGCCAAAGTTTCGATTTTCCAATCGATTAGAGACGTGTAATAACTGGAAGGGTAAAATGCCGTTAATCGCTTCTCGACGAGAGCGTTTTACCTATAGGCCAAAGCACGTTTCTCTAATTCGAACGGATCTTCGATTCACTTTGGAATAGTCGACGTTTCTATACCCGAAACAGTCTAATGTTTTCTGAGACTCTCTTTTATACCATTTCAATTTATACATGACTTTTTATATACTTGTTACCCTTTCTTTCAAGTTTCTAATTTATTTTAAGGTTTTCACGCAATTCATATTAAACATTTTCATCCACTTATATATTGTTTGCATACATGATTTCAAAACGTCATCAACTAGTCTTGTATTTCTCGGAAAGTCCAAAATGGAGACCGTCGTCGAGATAGGAGTGAATTCCTTACCTAGACGATCAAACTTCGTTTCCTTCCTTCCTTAAAACGACCTCACCAACGGATTAGGGGTGATTCCCATACCTCGGTGATCGTTACCAACCCTTCTTCTTGGAGATTTTATTACACAAACCGCATGTTTAAATTGTATACCTAAATCTTTTACCATGTTGTCAAAATTCTTACTTAGACAAATTTCAAAACGTACTATTTTATCAAACGTATTTCCCATCCGGTAATCTATTTCATATAAATCCCACACGCATATACTTGGTCACCACATGAAACGTTTTGTTTTACGATTTTCAAAGCTCGACATAATGCTACCTACCAACTTAATCGGTCTAACGAATACCTTGCCCACAAGTCTTATGTTTAACTTAATCACTAAAACACGCTCACGCAATAACTTTATGTTAAAAAAAAATTCGTTTGTAAAAAAAAAAAAAAAACAAAAAAAACAAAAAAAAAACAATATCTTATAGGCATTATGGGATCGTTGTACTAAAGGTGTGTTTGGGATTGTTTTTGCAACCTAATATTTTGTTTTGTGTTTGGAGGCGCAAATATTAAATAAATAAATAAATAAAAATCTATTTTAGTGTTTGAAAAAAAAATATATATATATATATAATATAAAAAAAAACTGATTTGTTTTACTTATTTTAGAGATCAAAGCTCATCTATTTACAACTCTATATGTACATGTATATATATTATTTTTCAAATTTCCTGATTATTGTGATATCAAATAACATAATCAAATCCAAACACTATCTTCCTACAGTATGTATTGTTACAACTAATTATCTGATTTTGATTATTCAGAACGCATAATCTATTTTCAAAACTCAACCCCAAACACCCTCCAAATCTCTCATCGCGATTAAGAAAACATTTTGCTAAACGTTTTTCAACGGTCATTAAATCAATTAACACGGATTTCCTCTCAAGGGTCAACGTTTCACAAGCACCACTAAATTTCAAATCTCTTATATCCCTTGAAAACAATGCGAACTTACTATTTTAAGACCTTATCATACACCTCCCGAAATGTCACATGAGTTTCAAAACACATGGGCAAGAAAACTTTATGAAGACCAACCATTTTCGACCTACTTAAATTCTTTTAAAACAAAGGGTAGCACTCCCGTCCTTTACAAAATACGTAACGCATAATCAATAAGTACCTTATATTCCTTTATATTCACACACTAGATCCTATATTCTAAGTTAAACTTAAGCCTATTTTAGAAGCGATAACCTCAAAGTTTTGCTCAAACAACAATACATGCTTATCCTCGTACATGGTTTAGTCAACTGTTGCATGACATTTTAAACGTATCATTCGTTTTACATACCCTGATTTCTCGACTATTTTATGTAAATAAATTCGTAGCATTCAATTCGTATCATACGCACCATTATCGTCTGTTACACTTGTTGACGTTCATAATTATACACATATTCATTGTTCATGAAAATAACGTGTCATTTTTCATGCTTATTATAACACCTAATGACATACCTCCCAACATCGCCCGTGGACAGGAGAGATTCCTGGCTCGTAAGTAACGCCCTACCTCTAAAATCACCAACGCGTTTTGGGCTTAATGCTAGTGGATGAGAGGAGAACTCCACAGTTAAGCGTGCTCAAGTGGGAGTAGTACTAGGATGGGTGACCTCCTGGGAAGTCTCCACTAGGGCAACCAAAAACAAAGTTGTGAGTTCCTGGATGGGCCACCCATCAAGGGCAAAGCGGACAATATTGGTGATAACGAGGGGCAGGGGTGTTACAGGGGTATTACACTTATACTTATCATCACATTCATGCATATACGTCTTATATCCATGCTTATACTTATTTCCATACTTATGTTTATACTCATACACATACCTATACTTGTACTCGTATTCATATTCGTGCCTATGCGCGAGCGAAACCCGAGGGATTCGCTTACGTGGGCCACAAGCTATTTGCACGTAAACATGCCTACGCACTACATTCTTACACGCACGCAAACTTATTTTCAGAATTTATGTACACCTTTATTCATGCGCTGCTAGTACAAGCTATGCGGATCATGCGATGATCGGTATAATCGCGGGTGCACACGGGATTATAGCGATAAGCGCATGAGAACCATAGAGTGTACTACCGCGTATGGTAACACACGGAACGTAACATTGCATCGAGTAACGAAACGGTCGCAACGTGGTCAAAACATGGTGGATACGCCGCTGGTGCTTCCTATACATAAGTGTTTTCACCATGCTGCCAAACTTTCGTAATACGTGCCATGAGAAATTCGGTGATTTACAGACCATAATATGACCTAACACGCCAGCTTTAAACAACTCACAACTGCATTGCTAAGTACGCGCTACCCGATTATCCACGACGAGTCTTAACCCCTAACGTAACATTTTCGTTTGTTCGTATACATATGCCATCCTTACACGAGTATTCGTTGATCGAATCAATCGTCCGCTCTTATGCCTCCGTTACTCCCGTTAACCTTGTCTTTTTATGCAACCTCGTTTACAATCAATCGTGTAAGCATTCAAACCCTAAATGCCTTCTTACTCTAAAGTTATCTCCCATTCTCGTAGATAGCGACACGCTTGATTGGCCGCTACCTCGATAACTAGCTTATTTTAAAATACCTAACCTTCTCGTTTTCCATCATTAAGCAACTCTCTACAAAATCGAGATTTATTAATGCTCTTCAAAGTCGAGTGAACTTTCTAGCAACCTACGGTTCGACCACACTCACCATTAAACTGCATACCACTTCTCGCGAGAGCTTTTCTGCTTAGATGGCATATCATTTGAGTTATTCAAGCTCGTTTAAACCACTCTCCCATACGCATACTTATACGTTTTACTTAAGCTTGATGCCTCAAATCATCCTAGTCAAACAACTTCTTGTTGCAAACCTAACTCTTCGTTGCTCTAAACTCCATGCTTACCCTCACATATCCAGAACTTCAAGTCTTGACCGTTAACCCTCAATTCCTTAACCAATTCCTTTCAAGTCTTCCTCTTGAATAAATTTCGGGACGAAATTTCCTAAAGGAGGGGAGACTGTAACGCCTCGTATTTTTATTATTTTTCTAGATAATAATAATAATAATAATAAACAAAATAAATTCGACGTTTTATGAAACTTGTACTTGAAATCGGATCTCGTCGGTACGTTCGGGCCACTCAAAAACGTTAGATCGGGTTAACAAGCTTTGGCCCAACACACCACCTAAACCTAACTAAACCCTAAACCTAATTTCAACTAAATAAAACCCCACACCCTCACACATTTCACAACCTGCCCCCTTCTCCTTTCCCGCCGCACACCCCTCACACTCGCACACCCCCCTTTTCACCTCTTCAGCCGCACACACACTCATCTCCCTAGCCCCCCTTGTCCCTCCTCTCTGAATTACCGGCGAACCACCTCACTCTCTCCTCTCCCTCTCTGCAGTGGTGTCGCGCCACCAATCGGATGGCGGCGCAGCAGGGGCGGCAGCAATGGCTCAGCAACGGCGGTGTAGCAGCGGCGGCAGTGGCTTAGCGGTGGTGTTTTAACGGCAGCGGCGGCAGCAGGCTCGACGGCAGCAACACCGGCGTCAAACCAGCATCTTGTTCATCTCCGAAACCTCCGGTAACTCTTTTAACTCATCCCCTTTATCCTTGCCTTCTTTAAATCCTTCTAAACCTGAAATCCCTTTGTGGTTTCTCCGTTTCAGGCGATGTTAGTTCGGGTTCCGATCAGTGTCGCTTTGGGTCGGATGTCCAACGATTCCGATTTCGGTTCAGGCCGAGTTGTCCGATTCTGTTTTTGGCTTGGGCTCTTGTCGGGTCAGCTGTGGGTTCAGCAGGCTCGGGTCAGATTTCATGTTCAAGATGCGAGTTATGGTAATCGGTTCAGCCGCGAAACAAACTTGGTTTGGATCATTTTTCGGGTTTGTTTCGGGTTCATGCCCTGTTCGGATGTCGAGTCAGCGGGTCAGATTTTGGGTCAGTCAACGCTGGTCAAAGCAAGTCAACGCGGGTCATCAGCCAACTCGGTTAACTGTCGTGTCAAACCCGGTCGACTCGGTCAGTTCGGGTGAACACCGATTTCAGGTTCGAGTCCCTTATTCTATTTTGCTTCCGATTTAGTCAGTTTCGTGTCTCAACTCGACGGTTGTTTTGTCGTTTCAGTTGGCTCGGCTTTCACGACACAAGTTAACTCGGTTCAGTTTAGTGCGACTCGGCTTAGCTTCAGTCAAAAAGTCAAACTTGGTCAACGAAAGTCAACTGGTCAACTGTGGTCAAACCTGGTCAACCGTTGGTCAACGGGTCAGATTCAAGTTCGGTAAAACTCTAAGCCTCGTAGTTCATTTTACTTATATTAATGATCTTGTACTCGCAACCCGAACTTGTACAAATGGTAACACTTGAACATAGAAATATATATATATATGTATGTTTCATGATCTAATATTTCGTAACGTCTCTTATAAAATCGTCGTGGTAGAATTATTGCGTTTTGACAAATAATATCGACACTCGTGTGTCGGGATCGTCCAAAAACAAGGGGAAACTCTGCCCGATTTTCGGCTAATATATATATATTTATTTATTATATCTATCGACGAAATATACTTATTCGTTACATCTTTCGACAAAATATTATATTGATTTATGATGCTTCCGGCAATATATATATTTACACATTTCTGCTTTCGACAAAATCCATTTAATTATTATACCGTTCGACAACATATCTAATTATTATTCTTTTCGACAAATAAATATCTATTTAATGACAAGATATAAACAGTATTCCTTCCGTCAAAATAAATATATATTATATACTTTTCGAAAATTATACTTCTCTAACGGCAATATATATCTATATTACGTGTTTCCGACAAACAATATATACTTATCTACTATTCTTTTCGTTAGCATGCATATATATCTATTATCCCGTTCCGTCAAAATATACATTTATCTATTTTCTTTTAGCCAAACTATATATTTATCTAGTAATCTTTTTCGTCCAAATATACCACTATTTATATACATTTACTTGTTAAACCTTCCGACAAGGGTGTATTTATTCGCCAAACCTTTCGACTAAATATGCTCCACGATTATACTTTTTCGCCAAATTATATAAGTACACATCTATTATTCTCGTCGACAAAACATAATAATTGACGAAGGAAT
Organism: Scalesia atractyloides; assembly: GCA_947069175.1. NCBI lineage: Eukaryota > Viridiplantae > Streptophyta > Magnoliopsida > Asterales > Asteraceae > Scalesia > Scalesia atractyloides. The sequence goes on from CAMTDV010000018.1 coordinate 103,913,018, forward strand.
ATATTTATCCAACTGCAAACATCTATATATATTTTTTTATCTTTTATACTTCTCGCCAAAAATATATATATTTATTGTATTATTTTGATAACACTCTTATCTTTGACGAATTTAACTTTAGAGTCGTTACACAAATTCCGTGCTAAACGTACACGTATCTTCAACTCCGATTCGATTATTCATCCATGTTCGTTGTCATTTAAGGTGGCATTGGTGTCCCATTTCTCCCACTCATCAACCCGTCGTGGAATTTCCAAGAAGACTTAGCAATTCTGTGAGTACACTCGACCCACATTTGTTTTATATCACTTTTTGGGTGTAACATGTTTCCATATACAAAAATCACAAACACTTAAACTTTATGAAACGCACAAACAATCCTATACACATGACTACTTGAATCGTATACTTGTTGCTTGTCTGGGGATAAACGTTGTGCTGTGCTTTAGTCATTAACTATTTTTAGCCTTGTTTGACATGCTTAGCGCTATAGGAATTCACGCATCCACCTCCATCGCTTTACACGTGAGGTCATGTTAAAACATCGTGATTGCGTTACTGGTTTGATTATTAGCATTGCATGCCTTGATATTGCTCTTGTATAGATTTAGTTGCCATGAGGATTGTTAAAACTTTATTCGTATACGTATGCTATGCTTAAACTTGTGTACTCGCCTTTGCTTTTGCATTGACTTTATTTTAAAACATGTTACAGGTTGAAGGAGATGACGCTATGAAAACAATATAGCAAGGACTAGATACACACAAATTAGACGTTAGGTTTAATGTCGATGTATCAATTTTGTTATGACTTTGCAAATGTTAGATTGTTCTTTGTTTTGTTACATTGATATATTTGACAATTCTTATGAAATGAAATATGGTTTAATTAATTATTGTCACTTAATAATGTTGTGAGCAATGAGCAATCTCGTTTTCGTCTCATCCCGATGTTTCCGCCATCGGTTGGGGTGTTACAGATTGGTATCAGAGCCATAACTATAGGGAATTAGGTAGATTGCTACGCTTTTGACCTAGTCTATAGTTAAGTACCATACTTGACCATACGTGATTCACATGCTAATTTCTTAAAACGTCTCTTATATGTTAAATTTATGAAATGCTTTACGTGTTCGTACTCGTTGCATTATTTCAATCATACGCCTTCCCTAATGCATATTACTCGATTATACTAAACTCGAAAACACTCGTATTACACAAGTGAGACGACTTCACCAAAATAGGCGTGATATCCACAATTTGGTGAACGATTCTCATTACAATTATTCTTTATATTTTTACGAGGTTAACACCATCAAGTTAGGAGTGACATCCACACCTTGATGGAAAACTTCCCATTCAAACTCTAGTGGACTCTCGTCAAAGTGTCGAAATTAATTTTGACCCGAGGAGTGCCAACCACACTTAGGGTACGAAATCGTCAAGTTAGGGGTGAAACCCGCACCTTGTCGATTAAGTCCCATTCCTCGATTTTCAATCTCGCCAAAGTTTCGATTTTCCAATCGATTAGAGACGTGTAATAACTGGAAGGGTAAAATGCCGTTAATCGCTTCTCGACGAGAGCGTTTTATCTATAGGCCAAAGCACGTTTCTCTAATTCGAACGGATCTTCGATTCACTTTGGAATAGTCGACGTTTCTATACCCGAAACAGTCTAATGTTTTCTGAGACTCTCTTTTATACCATTTCAATTTATACATGACTTTTTATATACTTGTTACCCTTTCTTTCAAGTTTCTAATTTATTTTAAGGTTTTCACGCAATTCATATTAAACATTTTCATCCACTTATATATTGTTTGCATACATGATTTCAAAACGTCATCAACTAGTCTTGTATTTCTCGGAAAGTCCAAAATGGAGACCGTCGTCGAGATAGGAGTGAATTCCTTACCTAGACGATCAAACTTCGTTTCCTTCCTTCCTTAAAACGACCTCACCAACGGATTAGGGGTGATTCCCATACCTCGGTGATCGTTACCAACCCTTCTTCTTGGAGATTTTATTACACAAACCGCATGTTTAAATTGTATACCTAAATCTTTTACCATGTTGTCAAAATTCTTACTTAGACAAATTTCAAAACGTACTATTTTATCAAACGTATTTCCCATCCGGTAATCTATTTCATATAAATCCCACACGCATATACTTGGTCACCACATGAAACGTTTTGTTTTACGATTTTCAAAGCTCGACATAATGCTACCTACCAACTTAATCGGTCTAAACGAATACCTTGCCCACAAGTCTTATGTTTAACTTAATCACTAAAACACGCTCACGCAATAACTTTATGTTAAAAAAAAAATTCGTTTGTAAAAAAAAAAAAAAAACAAAAAAACAAAAAAAAAACAATATCTTATAGGCATTATGGGATCGTTGTACTAAAGGTGTGTTTGGGATTGTTTTTGCAACCTAATATTTTGTTTTGTGTTTGGAGGCGCAAATATTAAATAAATAAATAAATAAAAATCTATTTTAGTGTTTGAAAAAAAAATATATATATATATATAATATAAAAAAAAACTGATTTGTTTTACTTATTTTAGAGATCAAAGCTCATCTATTTACAACTCTATATGTACATGTATATATATTATTTTTCAAATTTCCTGATTATTGTGATATCAAATAACATAATCAAATCCAAACACTATCTTCCTACAGTATGTATTGTTACAACTAATTATCTGATTTTGATTATTCAGAACGCATAATCTATTTTCAAAACTCAACCCCAAACACCCTCCAAATCTCTCATCGCGATTAAGAAAACATTTTGCTAAACGTTTTTCAACGGTCATTAAATCAATTAACACGGATTTCCTCTCAAGGGTCAACGTTTCACAAGCACCACTAAATTTCAAATCTCTTATATCCCTTGAAAACAATGCGAACTTACTATTTTAAGACCTTATCATACACCTCCCGAAATGTCACATGAGTTTCAAAACACATGGGCAAGAAAACTTTATGAAGACCAACCATTTTCGACCTACTTAAATTCTTTTAAAACAAAGGGTAGCACTCCCGTCCTTTACAAAATACGTAACGCATAATCAATAAGTACCTTATATTCCTTTATATTCACACACTAGATCCTATATTCTAAGTTAAACTTAAGCCTATTTTAGAAGCGATAACCTCAAAGTTTTGCTCAAACAACAATACATGCTTATCCTCGTACATGGTTTAGTCAACTGTTGCATGACATTTTAAACGTATCATTCGTTTTACATACCCTGATTTCTCGACTATTTTATGTAAATAAATTCGTAGCATTCAATTCGTATCATACGCACCATTATCGTCTGTTACACTTGTTGACGTTCATAATTATACACATATTCATGTTCATGAAAATAACGTGTCATTTTTCATGCTTATTATAACACCTAATGACATACCTCCCAACATCGCCCGTGGACAGGAGAGATTCCTGGCTCGTAAGTAACGCCCTACCTCTAAAATCACCAACGCGTTTTGGGCTTAATGCTAGTGGATGAGAGGAGAACTCCACAGTTAAGCGTGCTCAAGTGGGAGTAGTACTAGGATGGGTGACCTCCTGGGAAGTCTCCACTAGGGCAACCAAAAACAAAGTTGTGAGTTCCTGGATGGGCCACCCATCAAGGGCAAAGCGGACAATATTGGTGATAACGAGGGGCAGGGGTGTTACAGGGGTATTACACTTATACTTATCATCACATTCATGCATATACGTCTTATATCCATGCTTATACTTATTTCCATACTTATGTTTATACTCATACACATACCTATACTTGTACTCGTATTCATATTCGTGCCTATGCGCGAGCGAAACCCGAGGGATTCGCTTACGTGGGCCACAAGCTATTTGCACGTAAACATGCCTACGCACTACATTCTTACACGCACGCAAACTTATTTTCAGAATTTATGTACACCTTTATTCATGCGCTGCTAGTACAAGCTATGCGGATCATGCGATGATCGGTATAATCGCGGGTGCACACGGGATTATAGCGATAAGCGCATGAGAACCATAGAGTGTACTACCGCGTATGGTAACACACGGAACGTAACATTGCATCGAGTAACGAAACGGTCGCAACGTGGTCAAAACATGGTGGATACGCCGCTGGTGCTTCCTATACATAAGTGTTTTCACCATGCTGCCAAACTTTCGTAATACGTGCCATGAGAAATTCGGTGATTTACAGACCATAATATGACCTAACACGCCAGCTTTAAACAACTCACAACTGCATTGCTAAGTACGCGCTACCCGATTATCCACGACGAGTCTTAACCCCTAACGTAACATTTTCGTTTGTTCGTATACATATGCCATCCTTACACGAGTATTCGTTGATCGAATCAATCGTCCGCTCTTATGCCTCCGTTACTCCCGTTAACCTTGTCTTTTTATGCAACCTCGTTTACAATCAATCGTGTAAGCATTCAAACCCTAAATGCCTTCTTACTCTAAAGTTATCTCCCATTCTCGTAGATAGCGACACGCTTGATTGGCCGCTACCTCGATAACTAGCTTATTTTAAAATACCTAACCTTCTCGTTTTCCATCATTAAGCAACTCTCTACAAAATCGAGATTTATTAATGCTCTTCAAAGTCGAGTGAACTTTCTAGCAACCTACGGTTCGACCACACTCACCATTAAACTGCATACCACTTCTCGCGAGAGCTTTTCTGCTTAGATGGCATATCATTTGAGTTATTCAAGCTCGTTTAAACCACTCTCCCATACGCATACTTATACGTTTTACTTAAGCTTGATGCCTCAAATCATCCTAGTCAAACAACTTCTTGTTGCAAACCTAACTCTTCGTTGCTCTAAACTCCATGCTTACCCTCACATATCCAGAACTTCAAGTCTTGACCGTTAACCCTCAATTCCTTAACCAATTCCTTTCAAGTCTTCCTCTTGAATAAATTTCGGGACGAAATTTCCTAAAGGAGGGGAGACTGTAACGCCTCGTATTTTTATTATTTTTCTAGATAATAATAATAATAATAATAAACAAAATAAATTCGACGTTTTATGAAACTTGTACTTGAAATCGGATCTCGTCGGTACGTTCGGGCCACTCAAAAACGTTAGATCGGGTTAACAAGCTTTGGCCCAACACACCACCTAAACCTAACTAAACCCTAAACCTAATTTCAACTAAATAAAACCCCACACCCTCACACATTTCACAACCTGCCCCCTTCTCCTTTCCCGCCGCACACCCCTCACACTCGCACACCCCCCTTTTCACCTCTTCAGCCGCACACACACTCATCTCCCTAGCCCCCCCTTGTCCCTCCTCTCTGAATTACCGGCGAACCACCTCACTCTCTCCTCTCCCTCTCTGCAGTGGTGTCGCGCCACCAATCGGATGGCGGCGCAGCAGGGGCGGCAGCAATGGCTCAGCAACGGCGGTGTAGCAGCGGCGGCAGTGGCTTAGCGGTGGTGTTTTAACGGCAGCGGCGGCAGCAGGCTCGACGGCAGCAACACCGGCGTCAAACCAGCATCTTGTTCATCTCCGAAACCTCCGGTAACTCTTTTAACTCATCCCCTTTATCCTTGCCTTCTTTAAATCCTTCTAAACCTGAAATCCCTTTGTGGTTTCTCCGTTTCAGGCGATGTTAGTTCGGGTTCCGATCAGTGTCGCTTTGGGTCGGATGTCCAACGATTCCGATTTCGGTTCAGGCCGAGTTGTCCGATTCTGTTTTTGGCTTGGGCTCTTGTCGGGTCAGCTGTGGGTTCAGCAGGCTCGGGTCAGATTTCATGTTCAAGATGCGAGTTATGGTAATCGGTTCAGCCGCGAAACAAACTTGGTTTGGATCATTTTTCGGGTTTGTTTCGGGTTCATGCCCTGTTCGGATGTCGAGTCAGCGGGTCAGATTTTGGGTCAGTCAACGCTGGTCAAAGCAAGTCAACGCGGGTCATCAGCCAACTCGGTTAACTGTCGTGTCAAACCCGGTCGACTCGGTCAGTTCGGGTGAACACCGATTTCAGGTTCGAGTCCCTTATTCTATTTTGCTTCCGATTTAGTCAGTTTCGTGTCTCAACTCGACGGTTGTTTTGTCGTTTCAGTTGGCTCGGCTTTCACGACACAAGTTAACTCGGTTCAGTTTAGTGCGACTCGGCTTAGCTTCAGTCAAAAAGTCAAACTTGGTCAACGAAAGTCAACTGGTCAACTGTGGTCAAACCTGGTCAACCGTTGGTCAACGGGTCAGATTCAAGTTCGGTAAAACTCTAAGCCTCGTAGTTCATTTTACTTATATTAATGATCTTGTACTCGCAACCCGAACTTGTACAAATGGTAACACTTGAACATAGAAATATATATATATATGTATGTTTCATGATCTAATATTTCGTAACGTCTCTTATAAAATCGTCGTGGTAGAATTATTGCGTTTTGACAAATAATATCGACACTCGTGTGTCGGGATCGTCCAAAAACAAGGGGAAACTCTGCCCGATTTTCGGCTAATATATATATATTTTATTTATTATATCTATCGACGAAATATACTTATTCGTTACATCTTTCGACAAAATATTATATTGATTTATGATGCTTCCGGCAATATATATATTTACACATTTCTGCTTTCGACAAAATCCATTTAATTATTATACCGTTCGACAACATATCTAATTATTATTCTTTTCGACAAATAAATATCTATTTAATGACAAGATATAAACAGTATTCCTTCCGTCAAAATAAATATATATTATATACTTTTCGAAAATTATACTTCTCTAACGGCAATATATATCTATATTACGTGTTTCCGACAAACAATATATACTTATCTACTATTCTTTTCGTTAGCATGCATATATATCTATTATCCCGTTCCGTCAAAAAATACATTTATCTATTTTCTTTTAGCCAAACTATATATTTATCTAGTAATCTTTTTCGTCCAAATATACCACTATTTATATACATTTACTTGTTAAACCTTCCGACAAGGGTGTATTTATTCGCCAAACCTTTCGACTAAATATGCTCCACGATTATACTTTTTCGCCAAATTATATAAGTACACATCTATTATTCTCGTCGACAAAACATAATAATTGACGAAGGAATATATTTATCCAACTGCAAACATCTATATATATTTTTTTATCTTTTATACTTCTCGCCAAAAATATATATATTTATTGTATTATTTTGATAACACTCTTATCTTTGACGAATTTAACTTTAGAGTCGTTACACAAATTCCGTGCTAAACGTACACGTATCTTCAACTCCGATTCGATTATTCATCCACGTTCGTTGTCATTTAAGGTGGCATTGGTGTCCCATTTCTCCCACTCATCAACCCGTCGTGGAATTTCCAAGAAGACTTAGCAATTCTGTGAGTACACTCGACCCACATTTGTTTTATATCACTTTTTGGGTGTAACATGTTTCCATATACAAAAATCACAAACACTTAAACTTTATGAAACGCACAAACAATCCTATACACATGACTACTTGAATCGTATACTTGTTGCTTGTCTGGGGATAAACGTTGTGCTGTGCTTTAGTCATTAACTATTTTTAGCCTTGTTTGACATGCTTAGCGCTATAGGAATTCACGCATCCACCTCCATCGCTTTACACGTGAGGTCATGTTAAAACATCGTGATTGCGTTACTGGTTTGATTATTAGCATTGCATGCCTTGATATTGCTCTTGTATAGATTTAGTTGCCATGAGGATTGTTAAAACTTTATTCGTATACGTATGCTATGCTTAAACTTGTGTACTCGCCTTTGCTTTTGCATTGACTTTATTTTAAAACATGTTACAGGTTGAAGGAGATGACGCTATGAAAACAATATAGCAAGGACTAGATACACACAAATTAGACGTTAGGTTTAATGTCGATGTATCAATTTTGTTATGACTTTGCAAATGTTAGATTGTTCTTTGTTTTGTTACATTGATATATTTGACAATTCTTATGAAATGAAATATGGTTTAATTAATTATTGTCACTTAATAATGTTGTGAGCAATGAGCAATCTCGTTTTCGTCTCATCCCGATGTTTCCGCCATCGGTTGGGGTGTTACAGATTGGTATCAGAGCCATAACTATAGGGAATTAGGTAGATTGCTACGCTTTTGACCTAGTCTATAGTTAAGTACCATACTTGACCATACGTGATTCACATGCTAATTTCTTAAAACGTCTCTTATATGTTAAATTTATGAAATGCTTTACGTGTTCGTACTCGTTGCATTATTTCAATCATACGCCTTCCCTAATGCATATTACTCGATTATACTAAACTCGAAAACACTCGTATTACACAAGTGAGACGACTTCACCAAAATAGGCGTGATATCCACAATTTGGTGAACGATTCTCATTACAATTATTCTTTATATTTTTACGAGGTTAACACCATCAAGTTAGGAGTGACATCCACACCTTGATGGAAAACTTCCCATTCAAACTCTAGTGGACTCTCGTCAAAGTGTCGAAATTAATTTTGACCCGAGGAGTGCCAACCACACTTAGGGTACGAAATCGTCAAGTTAGGGGTGAAACCCGCACCTTGTCGATTAAGTCCCATTCCTCGATTTTCAATCTCGCCAAAGTTTCGATTTTCCAATCGATTAGAGACGTGTAATAACTGGAAGGGTAAAATGCCGTTAATCGCTTCTCGACGAGAGCGTTTTACCTATAGGCCAAAGCACGTTTCTCTAATTCGAACGGATCTTCGATTCACTTTGGAATAGTCGACGTTTCTATACCCGAAACAGTCTAATGTTTTCTGAGACTCTCTTTTATACCATTTCAATTTATACATGACTTTTTATATACTTGTTACCCTTTCTTTCAAGTTTCTAATTTATTTTAAGGTTTTCACGCAATTCATATTAAACATTTTCATCCACTTATATATTGTTTGCATACATGATTTCAAAACGTCATCAACTAGTCTTGTATTTCTCGGAAAGTCCAAAATGGAGACCGTCGTCGAGATAGGAGTGAATTCCTTACCTAGACGATCAAACTTCGTTTCCTTCCTTCCTTAAAACGACCTCACCAACGGATTAGGGGTGATTCCCATACCTCGGTGATCGTTACCAACCCTTCTTCTTGGAGATTTTATTACACAAACCGCATGTTTAAATTGTATACCTAAATCTTTTACCATGTTGTCAAAATTCTTACTTAGACAAATTTCAAAACGTACTATTTTATCAAACGTATTTCCCATCCGGTAATCTATTTCATATAAATCCCACACGCATATACTTGGTCACCACATGAAACGTTTTGTTTTACGATTTTCAAAGCTCGACATAATGCTACCTACCAACTTAATCGGTCTAACGAATACCTTGCCCACAAGTCTTATGTTTAACTTAATCACTAAAACACGCTCACGCAATAACTTTATGTTAAAAAAAAATTCGTTTGTAAAAAAAAAAAAAAAAAAAAAAAACAAAAAAAAAAACAATATCTTATAGGCATTATGGGATCGTTGTACTAAAGGTGTGTTTGGGATTGTTTTTGCAACCTAATATTTTGTTTTGTGTTTGGAGGCGCAAATATTAAATAAATAAATAAATAAAAATCTATTTTAGTGTTTGAAAAAAATATATATATATATAATATAAAAAAAAACTGATTTGTTTTACTTATTTTAGAGATCAAAGCTCATCTATTTACAACTCTATATGTACATGTATATATATTATTTTTCAAATTTCCTGATTATTGTGATATCAAATAACATAATCAAATCCAAACACTATCTTCCTACAGTATGTATTGTTACAACTAATTATCTGATTTTGATTATTCAGAACGCATAATCTATTTTCAAAACTCAACCCCAAACACCCTCCAAATCTCTCATCGCGATTAAGAAAACATTTTGCTAAACGTTTTTCAACGGTCATTAAATCAATTAACACGGATTTCCTCTCAAGGGTCAACGTTTCACAAGCACCACTAAATTTCAAATCTCTTATATCCCTTGAAAACAATGCGAACTTACTATTTTAAGACCTTATCATACACCTCCCGAAATGTCACATGAGTTTCAAAACACATGGGCAAGAAAACTTTATGAAGACCAACCATTTTCGACCTACTTAAATTCTTTTAAAACAAAGGGTAGCACTCCCGTCCTTTACAAAATACGTAACGCATAATCAATAAGTACCTTATATTCCTTTATATTCACACACTAGATCCTATATTCTAAGTTAAACTTAAGCCTATTTTAGAAGCGATAACCTCAAAGTTTTGCTCAAACAACAATACATGCTTATCCTCGTACATGGTTTAGTCAACTGTTGCATGACATTTTAAACGTATCATTCGTTTTACATACCCTGATTTCTCGACTATTTTATGTAAATAAATTCGTAGCATTCAATTCGTATCATACGCACCATTATCGTCTGTTACACTTGTTGACGTTCATAATTATACACATATTCATGTTCATGAAAATAACGTGTCATTTTTCATGCTTATTATAACACCTAATGACATACCTCCCAACATCGCCCGTGGACAGGAGAGATTCCTGGCTCGTAAGTAACGCCCTACCTCTAAAATCACCAACGCGTTTTGGGCTTAATGCTAGTGGATGAGAGGAGAACTCCACAGTTAAGCGTGCTCAAGTGGGAGTAGTACTAGGATGGGTGACCTCCTGGGAAGTCTCCACTAGGGCAACCAAAAACAAAGTTGTGAGTTCCTGGATGGGCCACCCATCAAGGGCAAAGCGGACAATATTGGTGATAACGAGGGGCAGGGGTGTTACAGGGGTATTACACTTATACTTATCATCACATTCATGCATATACGTCTTATATCCATGCTTATACTTATTTCCATACTTATGTTTATACTCATACACATACCTATACTTGTACTCGTATTCATATTCGTGCCTATGCGCGAGCGAAACCCGAGGGATTCGCTTACGTGGGCCACAAGCTATTTGCACGTAAACATGCCTACGCACTACATTCTTACACGCACGCAAACTTATTTTCAGAATTTATGTACACCTTTATTCATGCGCTGCTAGTACAAGCTATGCGGATCATGCGATGATCGGTATAATCGCGGGTGCACACGGGATTATAGCGATAAGCGCATGAGAACCATAGAGTGTACTACCGCGTATGGTAACACACGGAACGTAACATTGCATCGAGTAACGAAACGGTCGCAACGTGGTCAAAACATGGTGGATACGCCGCTGGTGCTTCCTATACATAAGTGTTTTCACCATGCTGCCAAACTTTCGTAATACGTGCCATGAGAAATTCGGTGATTTACAGACCATAATATGACCTAACACGCCAGCTTTAAACAACTCACAACTGCATTGCTAAGTACGCGCTACCCGATTATCCACGACGAGTCTTAACCCCTAACATAACATTTTCGTTTGTTCGTATACATATGCCATCCTTACACGAGTATTCGTTGATCGAATCAATCGTCCGCTCTTATGCCTCCGTTACTCCCGTTAACCTTGTCTTTTTATGCAACCTCGTTTACAATCAATCGTGTAAGCATTCAAACCCTAAATGCCTTCTTACTCTAAAGTTATCTCCCATTCTCGTAGATAGCGACACGCTTGATTGGCCGCTACCTCGATAACTAGCTTATTTTAAAATACCTAACCTTCTCGTTTTCCATCATTAAGCAACTCTCTACAAAATCGAGATTTATTAATGCTCTTCAAAGTCGAGTGAACTTTCTAGCAACCTACGGTTCGACCACACTCACCATTAAACTGCATACCACTTCTCGCGAGAGCTTTTCTGCTTAGATGGCATATCATTTGAGTTATTCAAGCTCGTTTAAACCACTCTCCCATACGCATACTTATACGTTTTACTTAAGCTTGATGCCTCAAATCATCCTAGTCAAACAACTTCTTGTTGCAAACCTAACTCTTCGTTGCTCTAAACTCCATGCTTACCCTCACATATCCAGAACTTCAAGTCTTGACCGTTAACCCTCAATTCCTTAACCAATTCCTTTCAAGTCTTCCTCTTGAATAAATTTCGGGACGAAATTTCCTAAAGGAGGGGAGACTGTAACGCCTCGTATTTTTATTATTTTTCTAGATAATAATAATAATAATAATAAACAAAATAAATTCGACGTTTTATGAAACTTGTACTTGAAATCGGATCTCGTCGGTACGTTCGGGCCACTCAAAAACGTTAGATCGGGTTAACAAGCTTTGGCCCAACACACCACCTAAACCTAACTAAACCCTAAACCTAATTTCAACTAAATAAAACCCCACACCCTCACACATTTCACAACCTGCCCCCTTCTCCTTTCCCGCCGCACACCCCTCACACTCGCACACCCCCCTTTTCACCTCTTCAGCCGCACACACACTCATCTCCCTAGCCCCCCCTTGTCCCTCCTCTCTGAATTACCGGTGAACCACCTCACTCTCTCCTCTCCCTCTCTGCAGTGGTGTCGCGCCACCAATCGGATGGCGGCGCAGCAGGGGCGGCAGCAATGGCTCAGCAACGGCGGTGTAGCAGCGGCGGCAGTGGCTTAGCGGTGGTGTTTTAACGGCAGCGGCGGCAGCAGGCTCGACGGCAGCAACACCGGCGTCAAACCAGCATCTTGTTCATCTCCGAAACCTCCGGTAACTCTTTTAACTCATCCCCTTTATCCTTGCCTTCTTTAAATCCTTCTAAACCTGAAATCCCTTTGTGGTTTCTCCGTTTCAGGCGATGTTAGTTCGGGTTCCGATCAGTGTCGCTTTGGGTCGGATGTCCAACGATTCCGATTTCGGTTCAGGCCGAGTTGTCCGATTCTGTTTTTGGCTTGGGCTCTTGTCGGGTCAGCTGTGGGTTCAGCAGGCTCGGGTCAGATTTCATGTTCAAGATGCGAGTTATGGTAATCGGTTCAGCCGCGAAACAAACTTGGTTTGGATCATTTTTCGGGTTTGTTTCGGGTTCATGCCCTGTTCGGATGTCGAGTCAGCGGGTCAGATTTTGGGTCAGTCAACGCTGGTCAAAGCAAGTCAACGCGGGTCATCAGCCAACTCGGTTAACTGTCGTGTCAAACCCGGTCGACTCGGTCAGTTCGGGTGAACACCGATTTCAGGTTCGAGTCCCTTATTCTATTTTGCTTCCGATTTAGTCAGTTTCGTGTCTCAACTCGACGGTTGTTTTGTCGTTTCAGTTGGCTCGGCTTTCACGACACAAGTTAACTCGGTTCAGTTTAGTGCGACTCGGCTTAGCTTCAGTCAAAAAGTCAAACTTGGTCAACGAAAGTCAACTGGTCAACTGTGGTCAAACCTGGTCAACCGTTGGTCAACGGGTCAGATTCAAGTTCGGTAAAACTCTAAGCCTCGTAGTTCATTTTACTTATATTAATGATCTTGTACTCGCAACCCGAACTTGTACAAATGGTAACACTTGAACATAGAAATATATATATATATGTATGTTTCATGATCTAATATTTCGTAACGTCTCTTATAAAATCGTCGTGGTAGAATTATTGCGTTTTGACAAATAATATCGACACTCGTGTGTCGGGATCGTCCAAAAACAAGGGGAAACTCTGCCCGATTTTCGGCTAATATATATATATTTATTTATTATATCTATCGACGAAATATACTTATTCGTTACATCTTTCGACAAAATATTATATTGATTTATGATGCTTCCGGCAATATATATATTTACACATTTCTGCTTTCGACAAAATCCATTTAATTATTATACCGTTCGACAACATATCTAATTATTATTCTTTTCGACAAATAAATATCTATTTAATGACAAGATATAAACAGTATTCCTTCCGTCAAAATAAATATATATTATATACTTTTCGAAAATTATACTTCTCTAACGGCAATATATATCTATATTACGTGTTTCCGACAAACAATATATACTTATCTACTATTCTTTTCGTTAGCATGCATATATATCTATTATCCCGTTCCGTCAAAATATACATTTATCTATTTTCTTTTAGCCAAACTATATATTTATCTAGTAATCTTTTTCGTCCAAATATACCACTATTTATATACATTTACTTGTTAAACCTTCCGACAAGGGTGTATTTATTCGCCAAACCTTTCGACTAAATATGCTCCACGATTATACTTTTTCGCCAAATTATATAAGTACACATCTATTATTCTCGTCGACAAAACATAATAATTGACGAAGGAATATATTTATCCAACTGCAAACATCTATATATATTTTTTTATCTTTTATACTTCTCGCCAAAAATATATATATTTATTGTATTATTTTGATAACACTCTTATCTTTGACGAATTTAACTTTAGAGTCGTTACACAAATTCCGTGCTAAACGTACACGTATCTTCAACTCCGATTCGATTATTCATCCATGTTCGTTGTCATTTAAGGTGGCATTGGTGTCCCATTTCTCCCACTCATCAACCCGTCGTGGAATTTCCAAGAAGACTTAGCAATTCTGTGAGTACACTCGACCCACATTTGTTTTATATCACTTTTTGGGTGTAACATGTTTCCATATACAAAAATCACAAACACTTAAACTTTATGAAACGCACAAACAATCCTATACACATGACTACTTGAATCGTATACTTGTTGCTTGTCTGGGGATAAACGTTTGTGCTGTGCTTTAGTCATTAACTATTTTTAGCCTTGTTTGACATGCTTAGCGCTATAGGAATTCACGCATCCACCTCCATCGCTTTACACGTGAGGTCATGTTAAAACATCGTGATTGCGTTACTGGTTTGATTATTAGCATTGCATGCCTTGATATTGCTCTTGTATAGATTTAGTTGCCATGAGGATTGTTAAAACTTTATTCGTATACGTATGCTATGCTTAAACTTGTGTACTCGCCTTTGCTTTTGCATTGACTTTATTTTAAAACATGTTACAGGTTGAAGGAGATGACGCTATGAAAACAATATAGCAAGGACTAGATACACACAAATTAGACGTTAGGTTTAATGTCGATGTATCAATTTTGTTATGACTTTGCAAATGTTAGATTGTTCTTTGTTTTGTTACATTGATATATTTGACAATTCTTATGAAATGAAATATGGTTTAATTAATTATTGTCACTTAATAATGTTGTGAGCAATGAGCAATCTCGTTTTCGTCTCATCCCGATGTTTCCGCCATCGGTTGGGGTGTTACAAATATTATAGAAATCAACCATATTCAAGTCCTACAATCATGAGTTTTATTGGGAACAATATAGGCACAAGATTTCTCAAAATTAACAAGTCTAAAGAAAGTTTATGTAAAGTTTTATAAAGGTGACAAAATCGCGAGCAAGGTGCAGAAAGATGAAAGTTCAATATTTAATTCTCTATTATTACAACTTAAAGACTAATCACATCATTCCCTTAATTGTAGCGGTTATTTAACCTCCGAATAATCGACACATTCATCTTAGTTTTTTTTTCATTTTTTGAATCTTATTTAAATTTTAATTATTGTAGTGAAGTTGACAAAACCACCGCATCACGTGAGTTCCCTCTGGTATTATCAAAATGCTTAATAAAATCTTGGTGTTACCTATCACGTATCAAATGAATTTATGTATGCATTAATTGTAACATTTGTGCAAAACGGGTATAAAAAAAACCCGCTCCGTTTGAAAATTTTAGAATTTATTACGTACTTTTTTTCATTTTATAAAATGTATAAATAAATTAGATAATTAATATATTGATTAAATAAAAGAATAAAAAATATAATAAATTTATATTAACAATATTTAAGATTTTAAAATATTAAACAAACAAAAAGGGGGAGCCGGGGTCGAATCCGGGTCCCTACCTAATACACACACGGACTTCACCACTAAGCTACACACACAAGATGTGATATCTTCCAAATTACATAAACCATATATTCAACCAAATTAAAACCTGCAACTTCTTTATCAGAGTTTTAGTAACCGCCAAAATGCAATCAAGTTTAAATGTTGATTTCTGAAACGGAAGTAACTGATGCCCAGTTACAATTTTGCAATCATAAGCTAATCAACCCAGATTTCGGTTAAGATTGGAAGTAATAAATCCACAATTTTGGGTCGAAACCGAAACCCCATGATCAGAAACCCAACTATAAATACCGATCCTACATTTCGACTAAACTCGCTCATACAATCTCTAAAACTTGCAAACACACCACATCCTCTCTGTTCTCCATATCTCGCTTCGCCGGAGTCGGTTCGCCGTCGGAATTCCATCGGAGAAGTCAAGGTCACGCGTGTCTGGTATAAATCTCTAAACTTTTCCATAATTCTTGTTTAATTCATTCAGATATCATTAAGTTAACCCAAAAAAGTTAAAATCGATAATAGTTGAGTTTCCAGTTCTGAGTTGATGAAGAAGATGAATATCGAGTTGTTTATGTATATAATTAAAATCAGTATTCTAACCGGGTTAGACACACAGTCCAGTGGTGGATTGTGTGCACATTAAACACACGTGTCCCGAGTTCGAAATCTGCAACACCGTTCTCCCTGAAGTAAAAACTTTTTAAAACCAAACCATGTTGGTTTTCAACAAGTTGTTAAACTTAATAAGAATTTTAAATATAACGGGTTAAACACCCAGCCCAACTGGTTTGGCCGGGTGCAAACCAAGTCAGGGTCGAAAGTTCGAATCCGGTTCCTTGCAATGTCTCTGAAATTAACCCAACCTTTTTTAAATGAATAAAAATATGTTAAACCGTAGTAAGTATATAAAAGTAATTAAATCTGGATATATTTCGGGTTAGACACGTAGCTCAGTTGGTAGAGATGCGTGCACGTATACGGGAGGTCACGAGTTCGAACCTCACACGCTACCTATAATAAATGAGTCAGACCGGTCGTTGACTAGTCAACCCTTAGAAAAAGATAATTTTTTTTAATTAAAAATCCTTTTTATTTTCTTTGAAAATTTGTTAAAAATACCTCAAAATAAGGTTTTAAAGCCTAAAAATTTGCATTAAACTCACAAAAATAAATCTAAAAATCTCATTAAGAGCACTAATTAAAAATATTAATCTCAAATAAAATTTATTTATTTATCGAATTATTACGTTATTATTTAGGTTAGTTTTGCTCTCGTCGGTTGAATCATAAATTCGTGCGCATTCATCATCATCAAGGAACGCACCTGTCACACCCCGACCCGCAGCGGAAAAGGTGATCGGGGCATGATTGGGTTATCATCAAAGCTCATGACATTTATTATGCGTTTCATATTCATTAATACAATTTAATGGAAAATTTACAATAAGAATTACAATATGTTCTAACTATCAATCTAAGCTTCTTTGTTCTCTTCTAAGGCATTTCCTATGGTTTCTTTGCTTCAACCTGTTCACCTGTATCATGTGTAAAAAGGTTTTGGATCAACATAATGTTGGCGAGTGAATCCTATGGAAACCATTTGAACAAGTTTATTTAAATTGATTATGAAATATGTGCACAACCAAACATGAGTAAAAATAGATATAAACTTATTCAACAATCATAAGATATTAAATAAAACACACATGAACAATAATGGAACATTTAGAAGCACGCGATGCTCAACTCGTCTCTCACGAGGAACTGAGGGGCCTAATGAATGAATTGCATAAACATGATAATATGAATGACACAACTACAAACAATATAAACTCAATGATACACACATGAACAATAATGAATTTGATTTGAGGCACGCGTTGTTCAACTCGTCTCCCACGAGGAACTGATGGGCTTAATGAATGAGTTTCATATAATTTGACAAAAGGAAATAAGTAATCACAACAATATAAACAATCTAAGTTTAGATCATGATGTGGTATGGCACAAGTTTAAATAAACAAGTTAATTATTTTTATGACACATGACACACCCCAAAACGTGTAATTTAAAAGGGGAGTTGTAAGATTCACTCACAGTGGGTGCGTTCGGTTGATGATGTTGAATGCACGCGAAGTGGTTTTAACCACGAGTGAGATTAACCTAGATAAATCGCATTATGGTTTGGTAAGTAAACGGATTTTATTAATCTATTTTAGTAGGATTGTTGGGTGTATTTTTGTGAGCTTGAGGCTATTTTCTAACCTTAAAAATGTTATTTTTAAGTATTTTTAATTGATTTTTAATTAAAATAATTAAATAAAAATAATAAAAAAATTTGATTTTTTTCTGACCGTTGACTGATCGTTGACCGGTTCGAATCGTGTATATAAGTGCGCTGAGTGAGGCTCGAACCCGAGACCTCCCGTACGCGTGCACGCAGCTCTACCAACTGAGCTACGTGTCTAACCCGTTATATATCTGTTTTTAATTATATATATATATATTAATTATGCTAAACCGAAAATCCTTTATTTTTAAAAACGATTTTATATCAAAGAAACGGTGCGCTCCACAGATCTCGAACCTGGGACCTGTGGCTTATACTAACACACAGTCCACCGCTGGACTGTGTGTCCAACTTGTTAACTTTACTGATTTTTATTATACTTAAACACAAATTAGTTATTTCCTTTTCTAACTTATTAAAAAAAAATAGATAATTGTCCGACTCGTGCAGTAGCCCGGACTCGAACTCGTGACCTGTGATATAAACATACACACAATCCACCACTGGACTGTGTGTCTAACTTGGTTATCTTTCCGGTTATTAATATACTTAACATATATCAGTATGACTCCGGTTCGGTTAATCAAAAAAATCATTTTTATTAAGGCCGCGTGTGTGGAACAGGATTCGAACTCGAGACGTTAGTGTTTATTGTGCACACAGTCCACCGCTGGACTGTGTGTCTAACCCGAGTAATATCTTGCTTTTAATTATACTTAAACGTTACCGAACATCGTCTTCTTCACTAGCTTTAACCAGAATCGGAAATCGACTGGTTCGATGATTAAAACATGATCTTTAGTGACAGAGGGTTAATTACAAGTGAGATTAAATAAAAAGAAAGAAGAAATTAAGCGTGAGGTATACCGACTAGCTTTCCTCTGTTTTCCGGCAGAACTCCGGCGACAGCAATAGGCTCCGGCGTCGGGTGTCTTGCAGCAGCGAGTCTCCGGAAAGCTTACAAAGGGTGTGGGTGACTTCGGTATAAGCTCAAAGGGTTTAGTAAGGCTCAGAAATGGAGAAACCGGTTTTCCGGCGACGAACAGAAAAATTCCGGCGAGAGAGTTTTCGCCGAGAAAGGGTGTGGTTTTGAGCGAAAGTGTTTGCAGAGGTTCGAGGTGGTTTTTATAGGGCAAATCGTCGATGTATTTGGCCCGATTTCCGACTGGATTCGTCGGTTATGAAAACTCCGGCGGTTATAACTTTGGTCGCGGACTCAAACATCGGTTATAACCGATATGGCGTTTATGATTTACGTTATAACGGAAGTTGTCGTTAAAACTCGCGAGATTGCCGGGATTTCCGACGACTGAACTTTTGGGCGCCGGTTTTGAATTCGTAACGTCATGATATCAATTAAATGATTCTAATATTTAACAAATAACATCAGTGGCGCAGTGGTTTAGTGCGCGTGTGTTAAGTCGTTTGCTGGACCGGTACTGACCCGGGTTCGAAACCCGGCAGAACCAATGTATTTTTATTTTGCGTTTTTTAACAGTTTTTCAAAAACTAATTATATATTCCCGTATAATAATTGATTATGTATCGTTTAAAATTATTTTGGGCATTTAATTCGCAACGAAAATTTTAACTGACTGTTCGGTTGATAAACGGGACGGGTTTGGTAAATCCGTTTTTTGACGGATGTTACAGTATCCCCTGCTTTTTAGAAATTTCGTCCCGAAATTTAAATTGTGATATATTTTACTAAAAGAATGATGGTGTTTAGTTTGACAGTTATATGCTTAGAAAAATAAGGGTTTAAGTTTTTGTTCGAGGCGGTAACGTTCCTTGTAAGGGTTAAGTACCCTATTACAGGACTCGCTTTTTGTTGCCTACTGTATAAGTATTGATAAGCAGGAATGATTCGCTAAAGATGATATCATGCATAAGAGTTTAGATACGTTTGGAAAAGTATGGTTATATCCTAAGGCAAAACTTCTAACACTACAACCTACAGGGAACATAAATAAACACAACAGCTGATATTTGAACATAAATAAACACAATAGCTAATATTTGAACATAAATAAACACAACTGCAAGTATTTGAATCCACATTCTGATAACATATATGTTTGAATGGTGGAAGTTCCTCTCTCGTTTGTTATGATGGAGAGGTTAGTTTATGTAGAAACGGAACACAAATCCAATTTCTCTAAATAGCAAGATGATATAAATGTAACACAATTTCAACCACGGCAATACTAAATCCTACATGGAACTTCTCATAACCGCCTGATAATGCCTCTGATCCTTTGGCAAAAATACTTATATATAGGAACTACCAGCGGCGTATCCACCATATTCTTGCCAAATTTTCATTGGTTTTATCCACAAATTATGATTAGTTACCAAGAAATTAATAAATCCTACATAGAACTTCTCATAACCGTCCGACAATGCCTCTGATCCTTTGACAAGAATACTTATATATAGGAAGTACCAGCGGCGTATCCACCATATTCTTGTCAAATTTTCATTGGTTTTATCAGTGAATTATGATTAGTCCTATATAACTCTACAACCAATACAACAAACATAAAATACTGAAATGAAATATATCTGTGCGATCAAGGCTCAATCAAACGGAGCCGATCGTATTGTATGTACTGAAAATGAAATTGTCTGTGTGCTCAAGGCTCAATCAAACGGAGCTGAGCGTATTGCATGTACTGAAAATGAATAACTTAATCACACAAACAGCCTATGCATGGAACCTCTCATAACCGCCTGATAATGCCTCCGATCATTTGACAAGAATACTTATATATAGGAAGTACCAGCGGCGTATCCACCATATCCTTGTCAAATTCACATTGACTTTATCCGCAAGTTATGATTAGTTCTATGCGACTCTACAACAAACACAACATCCACAAGGTACTGATAATGAAATTGTCTGTGCGCTCAAGGCTTAATCAAACGGAGCCGAACGTATTGCATGTACTGAAAATGAAATTGTATGTGCGCTCAAGGCTCAATCAAACGGAGCCGAACGTATTGCATGTACTGAAAATGAACAACTTAATCTAAACAACAATCACACAAACAGCCTATGCATGGAACCTCTCATAACCGCCTGATAATGCCTCCGATCATTTGACAAGAATACTTATATATAGGAAGTACCAGCGGCGTATCCACCATATCCTTGTCAAATTCACATTGACTTTATCCGCAAGTTATGATTAGTTCTATGCGACTCTACAACAAACACAACATCCACAAGGTACTGATAATGAAATTGTCTGTGCGCTCAAGGCTCAATCAAACGGAGCCGAACGTATTGCATGTACTGAAAATGAAATTGTATGTGCGCTCAAGGCTCAATCAAACGGAGCCGAACGTATTGCATGAACTGGAAATGTAAATTGAACTGTGCGATCAAGGCTCAATCAAACGGAGCCGATCGTATTGCATGTATTGAAATGTAAAATGAAATGACCGATCAAGGCTCAATCAAACGGAGCCGATCGTGCGGGCACGCCACAGTTCAACCGCATAATAAAATGGGGAACAAGCTCAACCTCATGGATGGGGAGCTGCGGCCTCGGCAAATGCATATACTGAAAAACAATAAACAATAATTACTCTAACAGTCTACACATGGAACCTCTCATAACCGCCAGATAATGCTTCTGATCCTTTGACAAGAATACTTATATATAGGAAGTACCAGCGGCGTATCCACCGTATTCTCGTCAAAGTTTCATTGGCTTTATCCTTAAGTTATGATTGGTTCGATGTGATAAAGAAAAAACATAAAATTAAATGATAGGAGTTGAATCTGGATCTTCGGCGAAGAGGACTAGTTGGGTATCTTCGTTTGGGCCGTCATTATCTTCGACAGGATTGGCGTTGATATTGAAGACTCTTCCTCTTGCTGGTGGCCTAGCGGTTGAGTTTCCTTGGTTTACTTGGTTAACTGGGTTTGATTGGGCTTGAGTGTTGATGACGTTAACCAATTGAGGGCATGTGTTTCTAAAGTGGGTAGGGTCGCCACAATTGAAACAAGCTCGAGCATATGGGAACACAGGGTATTGGGGTTGATGATAAGTTTGGGCCATGTTTTGAGTAGGGGAAGAGGTTTGGTTTTGAAAGGTGCGGCAAACCTTGCTCAAATAACCATAGCGTCCACAAGTTGCACATAGACGACAAGGTAAGGTATGGGGATGGTGATAAAAACAGTTGTTGCATCGAGGGTGAGGTCCAAGATATGGTTTCTTATTTGGGTAAGTTGAGTTGGGTGCCACTTGGGTGATTGGGATAGCTTGGATGGGTATAGCGTGTAAAACTGGTTGATTTCGTTGGGTAGCAGCGAAAAGTTGCCCGTCTCTTCTTCTCTTAGGATTGGGTTGAGAAGGGGATTCGGTTTGGGTGGAGTCGGAGGTTTCAGTCGATTCTTTATCCTTCTCCTTCTCCTACTTGAAGTCTTTGTTTCGGATTCGATTCTCGGTGAGCTCTGTTGCTAGCTCCATTGCTGCTTCCAAAGTTGCAGGCTTGGTACTTATTACAGGGTCTTGGATCTTTGACGGAAGGCCACGAATGTAGTGCTCGATCAAACGGTAGAGGGGAGTGAACATGTTGGGAACCATTTGATGTAATTCGAGGAATCTTTTGTTGTATGTGATATGATATCCTTCCATTTGCTTTAACGAATAAAATTCATCTTCTAATTTCTTGATTTCGCTCCTTGGGCAAAATCGTCTGGTCATGATTTCCTTCAATTCGTTCCAAGTTAAGGTCATAGCATCGTCGACGCCTCGTTTGGCCTTCTCTGTATTCCACCAAGTAAGTGCTATCCCATATAATCGACCGGTAGCATATCGCACTTTGCGATCGTCAGGGCAATCGCAATTTAGAAAAGTGTTCTCCATTTCTTCAAACCAATGGAGGAGGGCGGTGACACCTTCAGTCCCTTTGTACTTTGGAGGGTCGCATGATTTGAAATGCTTGTAGGTGCATTTGGTGATATTTGAGGGAGAGTTGATAACGTTTTGGTTTGCTTGATTGACAGGATTATCGGTGAGTGCTTGATGTACTTGGATTACAATGTTGGGTATTACGACAGCCATTTGTTGAGCGATTAAGGCAGCCATGCGTTCGCGGGCTTTTCTTGCTCTCGTCTTCCTACGGGCGGGGTTAGAAGACATCTAAAGGGATACATGACAAGAGTATAAGTTGGATGTTTTTGGGTTCATGGGTCGCATTAGGAATGAACATTCATAAAATAATTATAAAAAAAAATCTACTACATCCATAGGATGTCTTGGGTTTTTGCTCGCCGTTAGGCCCTACATGCCGCCATACTTTACCTGTGTAATCATGTGGGCCCCCATGAATACCGGTTTTTCATATGGTTCGCACGGGTTTGCCAGGTTGCGTACACAAAAACCCGGAGAAAATCGAGAAATATGTATACAACGTGTGATATTCGGAATGTGTCCAGGTGTAGACACGGTGACACCTCAAAGTGGGTTAGTTCGAACGACGTTTGGTATGGCATGCTTTGGCCTAATAGGTCCTTCGTACTCTCATTGTTAGTCCCCAGGTAGGCAAACTGGTCCGTTATATTGGATTTATACGAATGCCAACCTAGACAGGACGTTCCGACTACCGGTACTTGTACCCTTCCAGTTACTACATGCCCGTCGCAGAACTTACTTTGATGAGATTTGAAAATTGCACAAAATCTTTGGATAACGAGAGTATGAAAATAAATTGAATACATGAACATCGATATATGTATAATGAATATGTATGTAAGCATGTATGTTTGACTGTAAATGTAAACAAATATGAAACAAATAAATATCACAAGTTTGTATGTAACCACCTAATCAATTAAAATTTAGGCAGACTATAGTATAGGCTCTAAGGGTCTAATAACCTATCCTATATCCCTATAGTCATGGCTCTGATACCAATCTGTCACACCCCGACCCGCAGCGGAAAAGGTGATCGGGGCATGATTGGGTTATCATCAAAGCTCATGACATTTATTATGCGTTTCATATTCATTAATACAATTTAATGGAAAATTTACAATAAGAATTACAATATGTTCTAACTATCAATCTAAGCTTCTTTGTTCTCTTCTAAGGCATTTCCTATGGTTTCTTTGCTTCAACCTGTTCACCTGTATCATGTGTAAAAAGGTTTTTGATCAACATAATGTTGGCGAGTGAATCCTATGGAAAACATTTGAACAAGTTTATTTAAATTGATTATGAAATATGTGCACAACCAAACATGAGTAAAAATAGATGTAAACTTATTCAACAACCATAAGATATTAAATAAAACACACATGGACAATAATGGAACATTTAGAGGCACGCGATGCTCAACTCGTCTCTCACGAGGAACTGAGGGGCCTAATGAATGAATTGCATAAACATGATAATATGAATGACACAACTACAAACAATATAAACTCAATGATACACACATGAACAATAATGAATTTGATTTGAGGCACGCGTTGTTCAACTCGTCTCCCACGAGGAACTGATGGGCTTAATGAATGAGTTTCATATAATTTGACAAAAGGAAATAAGTAATCACAACAATATAAACAATCTAAGTTTAGATCATGATGTGGTATGGCACAAGTTTAAATAAACAAGTTAATTATTTTTATGACACATGACACACCCCAAAACGTGTAATTTAAAAGGGGGAGTTGTAAGATTCACTCACAGTGGGTGCGTTCGGTTGATGATGTTGAATGCACGCGAAGTGGTTTTAACCACGAGTGAGATTAACCTAGATAAATCGCATTATGGTTTGGTAAGTAAACGGATTTTATTAATCTATTTTAGTAGGATTGTTGGGTGTATTTTTTGAGCTTGAGGCTATTTTCTAACCTTAAAAATGTTATTTTTAAGTATTTTTAATTGATTTTTAATTAAAATAATTAAATAAAAATAATAAAAAAATTTGATTTTTTTCTGACCGTTGACTGATCGTTGACCGGTTCGAATCGTGTATATAAGTGCGCTGAGTGAGGCTCGAACCCGAGACCTCCCGTACGCGTGCACGCAGCTCTACCAACTGAGCTACGTGTCTAACCCGTTATATATCTGTTTTTAATTATATATATATATATTAATTATGCTAAACCGAAAATCCTTTATTTTTAAAAACGATTTTATATCAAAGAAACGGTGCGCTCCACAGATCTCGAACCTGGGACCTGTGGCTTATACTAACACACAGTCCACCGCTGGACTGTGTGTCCAACTTGTTAACTTTACTGATTTTTATTATACTTAAACACAAATTAGTTATTTCCTTTTCTAACTTATTAAAAAAAAATAGATAATTGTCCGACTCGTGCAGTAGCCCGGACTCGAACTCGTGACCTGTGATATAAACATACACACAATCCACCACTGGACTGTGTGTCTAACTTGGTTATCTTTCCGGTTATTAATATACTTAACATATATCAGTATGACTCCGGTTCGGTTAATCAAAAAAATCATTTTTATTAAGGCCGCGTGTGTGGAACAGGATTCGAACTCGAGACGTTAGTGTTTATTGTGCACACAGTCCACCGCTGGACTGTGTGTCTAACCCGAGTAATATCTTGCTTTTAATTATACTTAAACGTTACCGAACATCGTCTTCTTCACTAGCTTTAACCAGAATCGGAAATCGACTGGTTCGATGATTAAAACATGATCTTTAGTGACAGAGGGTTAATTACAAGTGAGATTAAATAAAAAGAAAGAAGAAATTAAGCGTGAGGTATACCGACTAGCTTTCCTCTGTTTTCCGGCAGAACTCCGGCGACAGCAATAGGCTCCGGCGTCGGGTGTCTTGCAGCAGCGAGTCTCCGGAAAGCTTACAAAGGGTGTGGGTGACTTCGGTATAAGCTCAAAGGGTTTAGTAAGGCTCAGAAATGGAGAAACCGGTTTTCCGGCGACGAACAGAAAAATTCCGGCGAGAGAGTTTTCGCCGAGAAAGGGTGTGGTTTTGAGCGAAAGTGTTTGCAGAGGTTCGAGGTGGTTTTTATAGGGCAAATCGTCGATGTATTTGGCCCGATTTCCGACTGGATTCGTCGGTTATGAAAACTCCGGCGGTTATAACTTTGGTCGCGGACTCAAACATCGGTTATAACCGATATGGCGTTTATGATTTACGTTATAACGGAAGTTGTCGTTAAAACTCGCGAGATTGCCGGGATTTCCGACGACTGAACTTTTGGGCGCCGGTTTTGAATTCGTAACGTCATGATATCAATTAAATGATTCTAATATTTAACAAATAACATCAGTGGCGCAGTGGTTTAGTGCGCGTGTGTTAAGTCGTTTGCTGGACCGGTACTGACCCGGGTTCGAAACCCGGCAGAACCAATGTATTTTTATTTTGCGTTTTTTAACAGTTTTTCAAAAACTAATTATATATTCCCGTATAATAATTGATTATGTATCGTTTAAAATTATTTTGGGCATTTAATTCGCAACGAAAATTTTAACTGACTGTTCGGTTGATAAACGGGGCGGGTTTGGTAAATCCGTTTTTTGACGGATGTTACAGCACCCACTGTGAGTGAATCTCTACAAATTCCCCGTTTTAATCACATTTTGGGGTGTATCATGTGTCGTACTACTCTTTTATTTTATCTACACACTTGTGCTTATATCATTTTGTGATCAAATGTGTATTGATTGTTGTGTGATTTATATGTGGATTAAATTTATCATTTCAGTGCACGCATTTCATTAGGCCCATCAGTTCCCCGTGGGATACGGGTTGAGCATCAGGTGCCTCATTAGATCGGCTCCGTTTGATTGAGCCTTGATCTCAAATACATCATCATTCATGTCATATTTTCATTCAATGTGATTTTGTGATTGTTTACATTTATATATATTTGCTCACATGTGATTTATGCATGAATTTTCCTTAATAAATAAAACATGCAATTATAAAAAAAATGTTTTATCAAGGTTCACTCGCCAACTTTTGTTGACCCAAACCCCCCCTGTTTTACACATGATACAGGTGATCCAGTCGAGGAAAGAAACACTTTGGATGACCTAGAAGAATAAACGAGTTACTGCGTTGGAATAAACATTAGATTTGGTTTCCTTTGTATTTGTATGAATTTTGTTTATTGGATTTTAAGTTTGTAATTTTGAATTTAATAAATATGAAACTTCTTAGTAAATATCATGAACTTTGGTGATAACCCATCATGCCCCGACTTTTATTCCGCTGCGGGTTGGGATGTGACAGATTGGTATCAGAGCTTGTGGCTATAGAGATATAGGATAGGTTATTAGACCCTTAGAGCCTATACTATAGTTAATAAAATTTTAATTGTTTATGTGTTACATACAAAATTCATGATGTTTATATGTTTCATGTTTATTTTCACAACTGATATTATGCAAGCACACTCACAAGTACATGTTAATATGCAATGCTCATCATGATTCATATCCTCATAACATGTCATATCTATGAAAGCACACACCTTACGATTTCCATGATTTTTGCAATGATTTTGTATTTTTCAAATCACATCAAAGTGAGTTTTCACTACGGGCATGTAGTAATTGGAAGGGTACGAGTACCGGTAGTCGGAACGTCCTGCCTAGGCTTGGCATTCGTATAAATCCAAAATAAAGGACCAGTTTGCCTACCTGGGGACTAACGATGAGAGTACGAAGGACCTATTAGGCCAAAGCATGCTATACCAAACGTCGTGTGAGCTAACCCCACTTTGAGTTGTCATTGTGTCTACACCTGGACACCCTCCGACTATACATCTCGCAATCATGTTTTACGATTTTCATTCGGGTGGTGCGAGTGTTAACCCGCCGACACCAATGTGAATCCTACCAAGCCCAATAGTCATGGGGGCCCACATGACTACACGGGAAATGGTATGGGGGACACTTGGAGGCCCAAACATGAGCAAACCCAAGACATCCTATGGATGTAATTAAATTATTTTCAGTTATGTTGTTTTCATTCTTTTTACGACACATGACACCTAGGAAATTCTTAAACTCACAATCTTCCTACATATGTTCCTGTAGATGTCGGCTAGGCAATCACGTGGAGGTAGAAGGTCAGGAAAGTCAAGCGAATGCTTGGCCACGCAAATTGCTAAACAAATGGCCGCAATACTTCCTGACATCGTGCTACAAGTTCAACAAGCCCTCACCGCTAATCCCATCAACCCTCCCAACCAAGAAGACCAAAGCGTCGCCAATCCTCTTCCCAAAACCCCCAAGTGCACCTACAAACACTTCAAATCCTGCGATCCCCCAAAATATGAAGGGACTGAAGGTGTCACCGCTCTCCTTCACTAGTATGAGGAGATGGAAAACACTTTCCTCAATTGCGACTGTCCCGAGGACCGTAAGGTACGTTACGCGACTGGAAGGTTGTTTGGGGTAGCCCTTACCTGGTGGAACACGGAAAAGGGTAAGCGAGGTGTTGAAGATGCCATGGCCTTAACATGGGAAGAGTTAAGGGAAATCATGACAAGACGTTTATGTCCAAGAAGCGAAATCAAAAAGCTAGAAGACGAGTTTCACGCATTGAAACAAAAGGAAGGAGACCACACTTCATACAATAAGAGATTTCTCGAATTGAACCAGATGATCCCCAATTTGTTCACCCCTTATACCGTTTAGTCGAACACTACATTCGAGGCCTTCCCTCGAAAATCCAAGATTCAGTTTTAAGCACTTCGCCTGCAACACTTGAAGCCGCAATGGAGTTAGCTACGGAACTCACTGAAAATCGCATTCGAAACGGCAAATTCAAGGAGGAGAAGAAGAAAACACCCATTGAGCCCCCAATTTCAAACCACTGGGGTTCATCCTCGAAGTTTGTTGGTAAGAGGAAGCGAAATGGCAAGAACTTTGTCGTCACCCAAACCAACCCTCCCATCACAGTTGCACCAATCACTCAAGTTACCCCTCCAGCCGCACCATTCAAAAGGCCATACACTGGCCCCCACCCAAAGTGTAACCGTTGTCAATACCATCATCCTCCTGAAAACCCCTGCCAACATTGCACCAGCTGTGGTCGTGCAGGTCACACCATCCAAACCTGCCGTACCCTTCAACGATTAAACCGCAGTCAACCTTAACCCAAACCCAAAATCAAATGGTGGGCCAAGCCCAAAAACCCTTACTTCTACCACCTGCACAACACGCAGCCCAACCTTACTACCAACCCAACTACCCCATGATGCAACCCATACGAGCCTGTTTCAATTGTGGGGACCCAAACCACTTCAGGAACACTTGTCCACGCCTAGTGAACATCATCCATGCCCAAGCTCAAGCAAACCCGGTAAACCAAGCTAACCAAGCTCCTCCACCCGCTAGAGGAAGAGCTTTCAATATCAATGCCAACCAAGCCAGGGCTGACAACAATGTGGTCAACGGTACGTTTCTCATAAATGGTAGTTATGCATCCATATTATTCGATACTAGTGCGGATAAGAGCTTTGTGTCTTTAGAATTCGAATCTATCCTCGATCTACCTCGTGCTGATCTCGTTGAATCTCTGACGGTGGAAGTTGCAGACGGAAAACCCGTTTCATTAAAATCTATTATACGCGATTGTACTCTCACTCTAAACAATCACGATTTCTCAATTGACCTCATTCCTATGAAGTTGGGAAGTTTCGATGTTATAATCGGTATGGACTGGCTCAGCCAGCATCACGCTGAAGTGGTATGCCACGAAAAATTCATTTGCATTCCTCTTGCAGACGGTCAGACACTACGTATTTTTGGGGAAACCCCTTCGAAAGGACTCAAATTGATGTCCTGCCTTCAAGCCCGAAGTTATCTTCGCAAGAAATACGTCGCATTTCTAGCCCACGTCGTCAAGAAGGGAGACAAGGAGAGGAAGCTCGAAGATATTCCAATTGTGAAGGAATTCCCACAAGTTTTTCCCGACGACGTTTCAGGACTTCCTCCTGTGAGAGAAGTTGAATTTCGAATCGATCTTGTGCCCGACGCTACACCGGTCGCAAAATCTCCTTATAGGTTAGCCCCAGAGATGCAAGAGTTGGCCAGTCAACTGCAAGAGTTGACCGACAAAGATATTCATACGTCCTAGCTCGTCGCCTTGGGGTGCACCTGTTCTTTTTGTGAAGAAGAAAGATGGAACGTTTCGCATGTGTATTGATTATAGAGAACTCAACAAGTTGACGGTTAAGAATCACTATCCACTGCCTCGCATTGATGACCTTCTAGACCAACTTCAAGGCGCCACAAGTTTTTCCAAAATCGATCTTCGTTCTGGTTATCATCAGCTTAGAGTGCGCGAAGAAGATATCCCAAAACCGCCTTCCGAACTCGCTATGGTCATTACGAGTTCATGGTTATGCCCTTCGGTTTAACCAACGCCCCCGCTGTCTTCATGGATTTAATGAATAGGGTATGCAAACCCTACCTCGACCATTTCGTCATAGTCTTCATCGACGACATTCTTATCTACTCCAAGTCAAAATCCGATCATGAGCGACACCTTCAACACATACTTACCCTCTTAAGGACTGAAAAGCTTTACGCTAAGTTCTCAAAATGCGAATTCTGGTTAGAAGAAGTACAATTCCTTGGTCATGTCATCAATAACAAAGGGATTCATGTCGATCCTTCAAAAATCAAGGCAGTACAGGAATGGCAAGCGCCACGTACCCCTACCAAAGTTAGGTAATTTCTTGGTTTGGCTGGTTACTACCGACGCTTCATTGCCAATTTTTCCCGTATCGCCGTACCACTCACGGCATTGACTCATAAAGGAAAACCCTTCATTTGGGGACCTAAGCAAGAAGAGGCCTTCCAAACTCTAAAGCAAAAGCTTTGTGACGCACCTATCCTCACACTCCCTGAGGGTTGCGATGACTTTGTGGTATATTTCGACGCATCAGGGCAAGGGCTAGGCTGCGTATTGATGCAAAGAGGAAAAGTGATAGCATATGCCTCTAGGCAACTCAAAGTTCACGAGAAGAATTACACCACCCACGACCTGGAACTTGGAGCCGTTGTGTTCGCTCTCAATATATGGAGACATTACCTCTACGGTACCAAGTGTGAAATATACACTGACCACAAGAGTCTCCAACATATCTTCAACCAGAAAGAGTTGAATATGAGGCAACGAAGATGGGTCGAACTTCTCAACGACTACGACTGTGAAATTCGGTACCATCCTGGCAAGGCAAACGTGGTGGCCGATGCGCTCAGTCGAAAAGGTTATGCGAACTCTATTCGTCTTCTATGTTCGCAAATCATAACCGACATCAAAGATCGAATTCAGGCAGCTCAACATGTTTCTGTAACAGAAAATGACGTACGCAATGAGCTGTCATGTGGAGCTGAACTCAAAATTGAAACCAAATCCGATGGTATTCAATACTATTTAAACCGCATATGGATTCCTGATCGCGATAACCTTCGTGATTTCCTCATGAATAAGGCACACAAAACACGATATTCTGTACACCCAGGAGCCGATAAGATGTATCAAGACCTACGATACACCTACTGGTGGCCTGGCATGAAAAAGGACATCGCTGTTTTTGTTTCCAAGTGTCTTACTTGTTCCAAAGTGAAAGCTGAACATCAAAGACCTTCAGGACTTCTAGTCCAACCCGAAATACCTGTATGGAAGTGGGAAAACATAACCATGGACTTCGTTACCGGGTTACCTCGCACCTCCAGTGGGTATGACACCATATGGGTAATCATTGATCGTCTTACAAAATCATCTCATTTTATTCCAGTTCGTGAGGACTTCAAGAACGAGAAGTTAGCTCGAATCTACATCAACGAAATCGTAAGCCGTCATGGTGTACTGTTAAGCATCATTTCAGACCGTGATGGTCGTTTCACTTCACGAACATGGCAAGCCGTACAAACCGCTTTAGGTACACGGTTAGATCTCAGTACCGCCTTTCACCCTCAAACTGATGGTCAGTCTGAACGCACCATCCAAACTCTTGAAGACATGCTTCGAGCATGTGTCATAGACTTCAAAGGAAACTGGGACGCTCATCTACCGTTAGTCGAGTTTTCGTACAACAATAGCTACCATTCAAGCATCGGCATGGCTCCTTTCGAGGCTTTATACGGTCGTAAATGCCGATCTCCAGTATGCTGGCACGAAATTGGTGAAACGCAAATCACCGGACCTGAATTAGTTCAAGAAACAACCAACAAAATCCTTCAAATTCGAAACAATCTTCTAGCGGCTCAAAGTCGTCAAAAAAGTTATGCTGACAAACGACGAAAGCCTTTGGAGTTTGACATTGGTGATCAAGTACTTTTAAAAGTATCACCGTGGAAGGGAGTGTTTCGTTTTGGCCAGAAGGGCAAGCTAGCACCACGCTACGTAGGACCTTTCAAGATACTTGAAAGAGTAGGTCCTGTAGCATACAAGCTTGACCTACCAGAAGAGCTTAACAGAATTCATCCCACATTCCACGTATCAAACTTGAAAAAGTGTCTCGCCGATGAAAACCTCCATATTCCTCTAGAAGACATTCAAGTCGATGAATCGATGCACTTCGTTGAAAGACCAGTGGAAATCATGGATTTCAGAGAGAAGCGTTTAAGGCGAAGTCGTATTCCAATTGTCAGGGTACGTTGGGAGTCAAAGCGAGGACCCGGGAGTTTACTTGGGAACGTGAAGACTCAATGCGCGAAAAATACCCGCATCTTTTTCCGGTTACCACTACTACTTAAATTTCGGGACGAAATTTCTAAAAGTAGGGGATACTGTAACATTTGTGCAAAACGGGTATCAAAAAAACCCGCTCCGTTTGAAAATTTTAGAATTTATTACGTATTTTTTTCATTTTATAAAATGTATAAATAAATTAGATAATTAATATATTGATTAAATAAAAGAATAAAAAATAATAAATTTAAATTAACAATATTTAAGATTTTAAAATATTAAACATGCAATATAAAAAAAATGTTTTATCAAGGTTCACTCGCCAACTTTTGTTGACCCAACCCCCCTTGTTTTACACATGATACATGTGATACAGTCGAGAAAAGAAACACTTAGGATGACCTAGAAGAATAAACGAGTTACTGCGTTGGAATAAACATTTAGATTTGGTTTCCTTTGTATTTGTATGAATTTTGTTTATTGGATATTTAAGTTTGTAAATTTGAATTTAATAAATATGAAACTTTTTAGTAAATATCATGAGCTTTGGTGATAACCCAATCATGCCCCGACTTTTATTCCGTTGCGGGTTGGGATGTGACATTAATGATAATAAATCTCCATACACGTTATAATACACGAATTTTAAGTCACATAACCTAATTGCTATTGCTATTTTAATTAAAGATAAAACTAGGCCGTCTAGAGTTCATTTCGTCCCAATATGACAAAAATTATGAGTCAAACCATTAACTATAGTTTCAGAAAATAAAATATCAAACTAGCTGATTTGGGTAAGTCATCTGGTTTTAACAGTTTGATTTTTTAAACCTTTGGTTGGTAACTTTTTTTTCTAAAACAACAAAGAGAGTTTACAAACATGATATAGAGGGGCGGACCCACCCTTTGGCCAAGGTAAGCGACCACACCCCTTAAAAAACAATTTCATGTATATTTTAGGAAAAAACACTGACTGTACCCGTTGAAAATATGATTAAACATCTCATTCGCACCCCTAACAAATAATTTTATAAGTGCGCTACTGATGATACACCTATATAAGTAATTACATATTTCATCAAAGAACAAATAATTACATAAGTAAAGAAGATTGCATGGTTGACTAGGTCTAAATCATCGTCGGTCATAAACAATCAAAACATAACCACATAAATCATATACATTTAAATCCGCTGACTTAGCTTGATGTAGGGTATGTTTGGCAAAAGTAGCTGGTGGCTGGTAGCTGAAAGCTGGTGGCTGAAAGCTGAAGGCTGGTGGCTGGAAGCTAGTAGCTGGGGGCTTTTTAAAGATATTTAGGTGTTTGACAGAGTAGCTGGAGCTTTTAATAAAATGTATAAAATGACCAAAATAGACATTAAAAAGTTGGCGCATTAAAAAAGTCATTATCTTTATAGGTTAAAATAGTCATTTTTTTCCTAAAAGCTTGTAGCTCCTTCTAAACGCTACTAGTAGGAGTGTTCAACCAAAAGCTTCAAGCTCCTAACCTAAAAGGTTCAAGCTTTTTCAACCAAACAAAGCTTTTTATTGAGTATAAGCTTTTTCTTAAAAGCTTAAAAATATAAGCTCCTTATCAAATATACCCGTAACTGTTACATTACTACTATCAATGAACACTGTAAAAAAAGTTATTAATTTTCTTAAAATTTATTTAATTAATTAATTTCTTAAAAATTAATTAATTAATTTCTTAAAAATTAATTAATTAATTTACATTTGTTATTTATTTTGAAAGGTGAGGAAGCTAACCTAAACCAACGGCGGGTATACCACTAGCCTTAAATCACAAACCCTAACTCACATCTTATATATGACATCACCTCAACTCCCATCAATCGTACATACATACATACATTTTCTAGAGACAACAAACAAACCTTTCGTGTTTCTGCATCTAATCTAGGGTTTCAACTTCATCAATTTCCCCCAAATCTATAATTCCAAATCTATAACTACCGATCGTCTACCGTCATCATCTCCGTCACAGATCTAACAAATCTCGCCCTAATTTTTGCTTTTTCAAACAACAATTTTGTGCATAAATTGATAAGATGAATATACACTCAATCGAACGCAAAAACTTGATTGTTCACCGATCTGTATGATCTCTGTATGATCTGTATCTGTATGTATATGAATCTGTAAACAACAACCACAACGACCGGAATAAATCGAAGAAGACGAGCGATAAATTGATAAATTATCGTCTGATAATTTATTTATTTTTAATTATTTTTTGTTGATTTTTTAAGTATTTTTGAAGGAAAATGTATAAATCGGTGGTGGCTGTGTATGACGGTGAAAGAGTGCTTGGTGATGTTGAAGTTTATTATAATCCTCATCTGATGAATCTGAACATGAGAGAGAAATTGAAGGATAAAATCAGGATATCGTATTATTCTACACCGAGTGAGAGATGCTCGCCACTTGCTGTTCTGCATACAATCACTTCACCACCAGTTGGAGTTTGCTTGAAATTGGAGTGCGTCAACAACATCAATTTGAACTCCTCGCAACTGAGTGTTTTGCACTCTACCTGTCTCAGGGAGAATAAGGTATATTTGCACAACCTCAAGCAGAATAATAATAACAAAAAGAAGACATCAATACATTCAAATTGAAATTATTATAATTGAAATTGAAATTCAAACCCTAATTTGAGTGTAAAACTTTTTATTGTGAGGACTTTGGTGGACAAAGATGAGACTCTTGAAGAAAACCTAAAATTGGAACTTTGAACAGTTTTATATATATTTATACTTTGGATTGACTAGATGAAGAACACACATAGTAAAGTTAGGGTTTCTGATTTTATCTGAATTTTGGACTGGTGTTTATGTCTATCATGATAATTACATATATAATTGTAATTTTAATTTTAATTTAATCTGCAGTTTCGGAAGAGAAACAAATAGAAAGTAGAAACAAATGAAAA
Organism: Scalesia atractyloides; assembly: GCA_947069175.1. Lineage (NCBI taxonomy): Eukaryota > Viridiplantae > Streptophyta > Magnoliopsida > Asterales > Asteraceae > Scalesia > Scalesia atractyloides. The sequence goes on from CAMTDV010000018.1 coordinate 103,948,811, forward strand.
ACCAGTTTAGAATTTTTGAGTGGACTGTAATAGTGTAATATACAGTTCTGGGGATTAACTTCTTAAAAATACAAGTGAAGAACCAGTTTATAATCCTGTAAAGGACTGATTTGACTTGTAACCTGCAGTTTAACTTCATTTGGACTCATGGATGTTACTATCTAGAGAGAACTCTTGATTGAATATTTTGTTAGGAGTACATGCGCTTGTAATCTGGTTTATTCCTCTTGGAATAATTTGGTCCTGAAGAATAAGCTATTTTTTCCTTCAGATTATGCTGAGTATAAAGAAGACTCTTAATTGGTTTACCGGAGAAACATTATCCAGCCATGTTTTATTTATTCGTTGACGCATTGAATCAGGTTGAACGATGAAATTTCAAAAGAAATTAAGTATGGATATTTTTGAAGAACAGTCCCCTTTTTTCTTCTTTAGTCCGCGTCATGAATTGGTTCAACCCATTTTCTTGATGCTTCGCGGCAATACAAAATATATTTAAAGCCCAAGCAGGGTTTTATTTACTTCCTGTAATTACTAGCATTTTTACGTTCTTTGTGCGATCTTATTTAGTTATTAGGGCGTAAATGTGTATTTTTTTGTCGTGTTGTGCGTATCTTGAATTTTAGGCAAGTGTATTTTTAAGTGATTTTGTAACATTAAGTGACATTATTATATTCTATTAGATTTCCATTTGAATGTGTTGTATACTATGTGCCCATATGCAGACTGCTGTTATTTCACTTGGTGGGGATGAACTACACTTGGTAGCCATGCGTTCTAGAAGAAACGAGTTATTACCATGTTTTTGGGGATTTTGTGTTGCACCGGGACTTTATGAGTCATGTCTTGTCATGCTAAACCTAAGATGTCTCGGCATTGTTTTTGACCTTGATGAAACTCTTATAGTGGCCAATACTTCAAGATCATTTGAGGATAGAATTGAAGCTTTACAAAGGAAAGTAAGCTGTGAGATCGATCCACAACGGATTGCTGGTATGCTTTCCGAGATTAAACGTTATCAAGGTGATAGAAATATCTTAAAGCAATATGCAGAAAGTGATCAAGTTGTTGAAAACGGCAAGATAATTAAAGCACAGTCCGAGGTTGTCCCTGCTCTGTCAGATAATCATCAAACTCTTGTTCGCCCACTTATAAGATTGCAGGAGAAAAACATCATTCTTACCCGTATCAACCCTCAGGTATATTTTATTATATGTACACATGATCTTGCTTATTTATTTATTAAATATCCTGATTAAACTTTTGTGCTTTTAAGATCCGCGATACGAGTGTCCTTGTGCGATTGAGACCTGCATGGGAGGATCTTAGAAGCTACTTGATAGCAAGAGGACGAAAACGATTTGAGGTTTACGTTTGTACAATGGCTGAAAGAGATTATGCTTTGGAAATGTGGAGGCTTCTTGATCCAGATTCAAATTTAATAACCGTAAAAGAGTTGCTGAATCGTATCGTGTGTGTGAAATCTGGTTGGTTTGTGTTTCTTCACTCATGTTATGTAATTGCTATTTAAGCAATTAATGGTTATATTTATTTCTTATTCTAGGTTTGAAGAAATCACTTTTTAATGTTTTCCAAGATGGAAACTGTCATCCTAAGATGGCATTAGTTATTGATGATCGTTTGAAAGTGTGGGATGAGAGAGATCAGCCTCGTGTTCATGTTGTTCCCGCCTTTGCTCCATATTATGCTCCTCAAGCTGAAGTATGCGCTAACTACACTCTTCATCTTATTATTTATTTTCTTCCTTTAAAATGAGAATTGTGTTTATGGTGTCCTTATTCTATTATATTCATTTGTTATATTTGTGCTTTTAGGCAAACAGTGCTGTTCCTATCCTTTGTGTTGCTAGAAATGTTGCTTGCAATGTCAGAGGTGGTTTTTTCAAGTAAGAAAGTGATTTTTGGTTAATATCCACTATTCGCTATAAAGGTATTTCTGTTGGTTAATAACAAGTTCTATCTTTGAACAGAGAGTTTGATGATGTTCTTCTGCAACGAATTAATGAAGTTGCACATGAAGATGAAATCAAAGATATATTGCCGCCAGATGTGAGCAACTATTTGATTTCTGAGGATGATGCTTCAACTTTAAATGGGAACAAAGAATTCGGTTTTGATGGAATGGCTGATGTTGAAGTGGAAAGAAGGTTAAAGGTAACTAATCTTTTCACAACACTGTTCTTGTCACTAGAAGTGTAATTTTTGTTTTCGTAAGTAGGGCTGCAAACAAACCTAACGAACATAAACAAGAATTTGCTTGTGTTCGTTTGTTAAGATAATGTGTTCACGAACACTTACCGAACGAGATTTTATGTTCGTGTTCGTTTGTTAAGGAAATGACACAAATGAACGTTGATGAACACAAATGAGCACAAACTAATGTTCATGAACACAAACAAGGGTTCATGAACATAATATATAATACACCAACACTTATCAAATATTTAATTTCTCGGAATTTTGAAGTGTTTAAATAAAATATTAAAACTAAAAACACTAATGAACTATCAAACACAATCGAACACGTTAATGAACGTTCATGAACATATATGAACGAACACGGTCGCTGTTCATGTTCGTTTGTATAATAAACGAACGAACACAAAGAACTGTTTGCCGAACGATTCACGAACTGTTTGCCGAACGTTTGGTTTGTTTGCAGCCCTATTCGTAAGTAACAGTTACTTGTTTTAACGTTTTCTGTGGTGAACCATCCAGGAGGCTATAGCCTCATCAAATATAGCTCCGGTGATGCCTAAACTTGATTCGGTACTCAAGACAACTTTCCAGTACAATCCCGCACCTGCATCAATGCCTATTGTGCCTGCAGGGCCAATCGTCCAATGCCCCAATAAACAACCGACACCTGTACTCGAACCATTAACTCAAGTGAACCATCAAGAAACAAGCTTACACAGTTCACCTGCACGGGAAGAAGGTGAGGTGCCAGAATCTGAGCTAGACCTCGACACAAGACGCAGACTTCTCATTTTACAACACGGTATGGACATGAGAGAACCAACCACCACTGAACCACAACCACCTCAGTTTCCTGTAAGACCACCACCTCCAATGCAAGTTTCTGCTCCTCGGGTTGAGCCACGTGGCGGTGGCTGGTTCCCAGTGGGTGAAGAAATGGGTCCTAGACAGTTGAATCGGATAGCACAACCTCCCAAAGAATTTCCTTTACATTCTGAAGCTATGCACATTGATAAAAAACACACTCTTATGGCACCACCCTTTGTTCATAAGGTGGAAGCTTCTGTACTGCCTGAGAGAATTCTTGAAAATCAGAGGCTTCCTAAGGAGGTAGTTAATGTTTCTACTATTTTTTATTCATTTAGTTTATTATGTTGTATATATTTATATATGAATATATACATATGTGTATTTTCAGGTTCTTCAGAGAGATGATAGCTTGAGGTTAAGCCATTCACTCTCTGTTTACCCCTCGTTTCCAGGTAATCTAAATGTTTTTTTTTCTAATCTGAGTTTAGGTTTAGCAATGTAAGGTTCGTTAAGACTAGTATTAATGAGGGAGTTGAGGTGTCCAAACCGAACCGTTTTTTTGGTGGTTGTGGGCGAACCGGTTCTTTTTTTCAAGCGGGTTCGGTTATAAAATTGGTTTCCAGGGTTCAAACCCCAAACTGGTTAAACCGATTTCGGTTCAGTTTATGAACCATTTTGGGACAAAAACCGGTTTTAAGTGTTTTTTACAACCTGTTTCAAAGATCGAGAATACGAACCAGTCTACAAACCACCGGGCCGAATTGGGTTGAAACCGGTTTTTAAAAAACCGGTTTTGTTTTTTTTTTTTTCTGGTTTCGATCCTAAAACCGGTTTTTTACATGTCTATGAGGGAATAGAGATGGTGAGACTGACATAGTGACAATGATTACTATATTGCTTCAGGATCTTAATAACACGCTTTAGACTTTAGAGAAATAAATTCTACAATCACCCTAAGTTGGGAAAGAATCTATTTTTGCATATTATTTAATTATAAATGTACCAGGAAGAGGATGTGGAAATAAGTGTTTTTTTTTTCGAATAATGGAATTGTATTTTGAAGGAGAGGGAAGTTCTATGGGCCAATCATCATCCAGCAACAGAGATATGGACATTGAAACAGGTGGCAATGATACTTTTGCAGAATCCCCTGCTGAATATCTACATTTTATCGCCTTCAAGTGCGGAGCCAAGGTACTTGAGTTACGAATCATTGTTTACCAAACGTGTTTCAAATATCCATATGTTAACGATCATGATATTCAGGTGGAATTCAGGCCGGCTCTTCTCCCTAGTATTGATCTGCAGTTTTCTTTTGAGGTATTGGAAGTCCCCTTTAAACTTTCAATATGTAGTTAAGAGACAGTTCTTGAGTCGTTAATTTTGGGTCAAACAATTAACCGCCTTTTACAGGTTTGGTTTGCTGGAGAAAAGGTCGGCGAAGGAACTGGAAAGACCCGAAGGGAAGCTCAACATCAAGCTGCTGAGTCATCTCTTATGAATTTGGCAGGTATAAATAAATATTCGTCACTAAATTTTGAGGAAAATGCCATTTTTGTCCCTGAGGTTGGCCAGTTTTGCGACTTTCGGCCAAAGGTTTGTTTTTCCGCATCTGGATCCAAAAGGTTTGAAATCTTGCCATTTTCAGCCGGCTCGTTAACTCCATCCAAAACATAGAAATATGGATGGAGTTAATGAGCCAGATGAAAATGGCAAGATTTCAAACCTTTTGGATCCAGATGCGGAAAAACAAACCTTTGGACGAAAGTCGCAAAACTGGCCAAACCTCAGGGACGAAAACGGCATCTTACTCCTAACTATTTGAAAGATAGTTAAGGCCAAGCTCTACTTGACCAGAACCAAACCAAACTTGACCTGATCACACCAAAGGCTATTTTTTTTCCTATCATGGACCAATAACTGATCACACATAGCCTCCAGGCTCGATTTCCAGTTTGTTTTCATGTATCTTGTATGTTTTAATGTTTTATCTGATGACAGTCAGGATATATTAACGAACACGTGCCAACAACGATTCTAACCATTGTAGGCAATGTTGGTGCAGATAAGTATTTATCTCGTCAAAAATTAGGAGACGATGGAAGGTTTATGAATGACGGAAATTCTTTCGAGCACTTGAGGGAGGCATCTATGGCATTTCCAGCTTCTTCTGGACCAGCTAAGCTAGAGATTCCAAGAAAAGGGTCAATCGCTGCACTTAATGAATTAGTAATATTTCATTTCATTGTCTATTATTAAAAAAACATTAGCCACTATGTTCTATTAACCAAATACCTAATATTTCATTTCAGTGCATGATGGAAGGTTTGGCTTTGACTTTTCAACCTCAGCCTCAAGTCTCAACCAGTATGGGCCAGAACAATGAATCCTATGCACAGGTACGACCTGATTTATGGTTCATACTATCATTTATACTCATTTTTCTTTTTTGAGAAAAATGCTCGGATAGTCCCTGTGGTTTGCCTGTTTTTCACCTTTAGTCCCTAACTTTCTAAAATTACTGCTATAGTCCCCAACTTTTGCATTTTTGTTCCTGGATAGTCCTTGGCGTGGATGGGGGTTAGTATTTGGGGTTAGAGGGTGCGAAATGACTAAAATACCCTTACTAATAAAAAATAAAAATTAAAACACGAAAAGATAATTTGAATTAAACAATTAAAATCTAGTGGGCCCCACCATTAAATAAAACAATGTAATTAAAAAAAAGCCTTATGGCCCCTCCCCACCCTCGCATCATCTTCCACCACCTGCAACCACCATATCACCACCCATCTCCACCGTAACCACCATCTGCAACCACCTTCACTAAATCTCACCATCAAAATTGTTAATTTATTACAATCATACCCACAACCCACAGTCTTCAAATAATAGAAACAGCCAAATTAGTTCTTGCACTTTGATAAATCTTCAATTAAATACAAACCCCGGCGGAGTAAACCATCCATAACCATCTCGCTGTTTTCACCATAATCCCACCTACCAATGGCGGCTCTCCTCCCCATTACCCGATAACCCAAAAGTCTGGGTCTTGATGTTGTGACGGAGACAGAGTTGATGCACAAGGGGTTTTTGGGTCTCAGGAAGACCAAAGTGGTCTGCACTGTGGGACCCGCCTGCTGTTCGTAAGATCAATCAAAGAAATTGGTTCTGAAATGGATGAACGTGGCTCAGCTTAACATGTGTCACAATACAAAAGAGTGGCTTCGAGATGTCACCAGGAAGATCAAGAAGCTGAATCCTGAAAAAGAGTTTTGGATGACCGGAGGTGAGGTGCGGTGGTTGAAGGCGGCGACGGAGGGTGGTGTTGGATGACCGGAGGTGAGTGGTGAAGTGTGGGTCAGAGGTGAGTCTGCTGATTTGGGATTTTAGGGTTCAAGAAAGAGAAACTTGAACTTATAAATGATTGAGGGTGGGTCCCACATGCCTTTTTATAAATGATTAATTGAATTTTTAAGAAGGGGTATTTTGGTCATTTCACACCCACTTAACACCAAAAACTAACCCTCATCCGCGCAAGGGACTATCCGGGAACGAAAATGCAAAAGTTGGGGACTATAGCTGTAATTTTAGAAAGTTAGGGACTAAAGGTGAAAAATGGGCAAACCACAGGGACTATTCGGGCATTTTTCTCTTCTTTTTTTATTCAATTCGTATTTTGGTTATGTTCTCAGGTTGAAATAGATGGTGAAGTGTGGGGTAAGGGAGTCGGGTTAACATGGGACGAAGCTAAGATGCAGGTACATAACTACATATCTTTTTTTGTATTATTACAATAAAGGATTTATTTTTTTAGTAAAATGATTTATGAGGTCTTATCCATTAAAAATATATACTTTGGCTGAACAATTTTCATGTTTTACTATACTTTTCAGGCTGCAGAATCTGCTTTTGTAAATTTGAAAGCGAGAATCGGGCAATACCCTCAAAAACGTCAACCTTCTCCTAGGTCACTTCACTTAAAACATTTAATGTTTTTATTTCCATATATACATTTTCAAAGAAATGTAAACCCACTGGTTTTGTTTGTTTATATGAATCACAGATCATTTCAAGGAATGCCAACGAAACGGTACAGACCGGAGTACCCAAGAGTTTTGCAAAGAATGCCTTCCTCAGCAAGATACCCCAAGAACGCTTCCCCCGTTCCTTAACAAATCCCCTTCTTGGTACAAATTTTCAACAGTATTAAAGGATTCTTAACAACAAACTGCTACACCATGATCGGTAGTTAAATATCTGTTTGTGAATGAAACCGTCCGGGCCAAGCCAAGACAAGACCGTTTGGTTGTTTTCGAAATTGGATACATGGTTACAATGATGTGGGGAAAATCAAATTGTATCCGATGGGCGGAAAAACTGCCAGTAGCTCCACCATCGTTGGAACGTAGGATTGACAATTGAAATGGATTCTTGATTTGGGGTGAATGGTGAACGGCGTTGCTTGATGTAATGAAGCGACCGTCGCGCAAAGATAATTTTGCTGAATTTAAGTTGATGATGACTGTAACTTTGTAATTTGCAGTTGCCGCCGTTGGAGGTCGAGGTTTTTTTTTTTTACAATTTTTTTTGTTTTTGATTATTTAAGGCATGCTTCCCAACGTAAATCCTTTTTTTTGGGAAGAATATAATTTGATTTGCATTGTGCCTTTGTTGTTGCATTTATACATGGGTGAGCAAAATATATTTTGGTTCAATTCTTTATTTTTATTTAAGAAAATGGATTTTAGTTGAATACAAGAGAGTGGGCAAGACCTGGAATATTAGTTAGAACTTAGAATTACAAATTGTGATATAAAACGATTTTAGGTTCGACCAATTGCTAATGAGTAACAATTGCTAAGAAGAATCATAAAGAAATTAATTTAAGCTAGTCTAAAGCTCACGCGTTACAGTGTGCGGCGTTAAACCATGCTAAGTAGCAATCGACGATTAAAACCGGGAAAAATTGGCAAATAAAAACATTAATTTCTGACATCAAGTTACTCATGTGACGTATAGCTGAATTTATACCAGCACATATTAGAAAGTCGAGAGGATAAAAAGATCTAAGGACCAAATGAGACTGTCAAACATCGTGCTAAGTAGCAAGCGAATGACAAAAAAGAACACAAAACAAAAACTAAACTCATTTAAGTGAGACAAAAAAACCCAAAGGTTTATTGGAGAATGGAAAACATTAATGTTCACTATAAAAAAAACACACACACGACAAAAAAAGACTATTCCTCCCGGTGTTAAGTTTAATAATACATAGATAATAGATAATATGTTATATAACTATTCAAGTTCTCGAAATAAATAGAAAGAATAATAGAAATCGAGATTGAATTCTCAATCAAACTAGAAAGGTTTAGGACAGTTTATAAAAAAATTGGTTGGTTAAGTAAAATACGTTTCAAATACAAAATAACCTTAAAAGAATGGATTTACAGTACGGTTGTTGTGGGTTCATAATGTTTGGATAAGCTACTCACGCATGTGGCGATAACCTGTGAAATATAGTGACAATTTGCGCTTATAGATGGGTAGTCATTGCTTGTATGAGATTAGAAGTTTGGTGTTCTTTGGAATATATATATATATATATAGGGGACCGCTAAAATGAGCTAAAATGAAAACCACCACGAGTTGCGAGAACCGTGAGAACTTTTTGATCTGGGGCGAGTTGGGCCAATTTTTTTTTCATAAACGTAGATGAATATATTATAAACACATCAAATATGCTACCGTAAAAAAAAACTTGTGGTGGTCAAAACTGCATACATGACAAATTTTTTTACAGATGTGTTTATAATATACTAGGTTATCATCCCGTGTATTACACGGGGTTGAATAAATGTTGTTTTATTTACGAAATAATAAAAAAAGGTTATATCTTTAAAAGACCTCATGTATTGTATTGTAAGGATTGAATAAACCCGTGTATTACACGCATAGTCATTAAGATATGTCTAAAAAATAAAACTTTGATGTACTATTTATTTAATATTACAATGTTAATTAAAATGTGAAAGGGTTAAAAAGAACAACTCTAAGTAAAAGGTTACTAATAACATATAAACAACTTATATATGTTGTTTCAAATACGGAATGTTGTCCGAAAAACGAAGATGGATATACTCTTAAGTGATATAATATATAAAGTTTAGATAAAAAAAATTAAAGAGAACATACTTTTAAAATAAAAAGAAAAACAAATTATTTAGCCCATATTAATATTTGAAATAACTCTTTATTCCATATGTTCAAAGATATTATATTACCTTCATATTAGTTTTTGAAAATAAATTTTCTAATAAACGAAGATATTAACATATTTGAAAATATAATATTTAGAAACATACATTTTATTTTAAAAGTAAACTTTTAAAATTCATACTTATCATATTTATTTAATTTATAAAATTAAGTATAGATGAATGAAAGATACTATAAACATTAAATTTAAACTAAATAATAATTATATATAGTTAAGTAGAAGAGATTAAACAAAGTAATATTTAGTAAAAGAGTTATTTATAATTAATTAGAAAAAATTAACCTAAATAATAATTATCCATAAGATATTAAACTAAATAATATTTAGCACGAGGATTATTTATAATTAAATTGAAAAGATTAAACTAAAATAATAATTATCCATAAGACGTGATCTAATATAATGAAAAGTGTCTCATAAATGGTTTCTTTTATTATATAGTATAGATTCATCTACTTTTATGGGAAAAAAAATTTGGCCCAACTCGCCCCGGATCAAAAAGTTCTCACGGTTCTCGCAACTTGTGGTGGTTTTCATTTTAGCGATCTATATATATATATATATGGGGATGAGTAAAATGAAAACCACCTTAAGTTGTGATAACCGTAAAAACCAATATTAGCCATTAATCAAGTTGATTTTGATGGATGAGATTAAAAAACAATAAAACAATGTAAAGATTGTCTTTTTATTAATAACATTTTGTTTTTTAGTGACAAAGGGGTATATTGGTTTTTTTACTATAATTTTAATGATTGGTATGATTATTGATTTTGTTTTAATTAATAAGATTAGTTTTTAAAAAAATTAAACATGCATTATTTATTTTCTTTTAATTCTCATATAATTTTATTTTAATTCTCAGTTAATTTTTTTAAACATGAATTATTAGTTTTGTTTTAAACCTGAATTTTAATTCTCAGATAACTTTTTTACGCGAGGTTTTTAGCTTTTTTGTGCGCGTTTTTTTACCTTTTTTCGCGCCTCTTTTTAAACTTTTTTAACGCGCCGGTTTTAAACTTTTTTACGCGCGGTTTTAAACTATTTTAACACGCAGGTTTAAAAACTTTTTTTGCGCGCCGGTTTTAAGTTTTTTTTGCGCGCGGTTTAAAATCTTTTTTACGCACGGTTTTAAACTTTTTTTACTCGCGGTATAAAACTTTTTTTACGTGCGGTTTTAAACTTTTTTCACCCGCCGGTATAAAACTTTTTTTACGCGCGGTTGTAAACTTTTTTACGCACGCTTTTAAACTTTTTACACGCGCCTGTAACAACTCGGAAATTCGTTGTTACCTTTTTCCTTGTTTTTATCGTTGTACTTCTTTTGTAATCCCGAGATTCGGTTAATAATAAAGTTTATGTTAATTAATCACGGTGTTGTACGTTATTATCACATCTAATCGCTTAATAAATCGCATCGCTAATCTCATCGCATCGCAAATCGCAGTTATTTATGTGGTTTTATATTATTTATGTGTTATGTGTGTTTGTGGTTATGTTTACGCTCGCTATCGCATCGCTCTCGCACTCTCGAATCGCTAAATCGCACTATTATATCAATTAAAACGCTTAATATAACTATCTAGTGCGAACCGAATAACCAAACAAACTCTTAACGCGAAACAAAAGAAGCAAACCCACAATTTGGGTCAAGTTCGCTAGAACTTGGTGATACCAAGTTAGGCCGAACTTGACTGGCCACCTTAACTCACCTCAAACCTTAACAACGTTTATCAACGATCTACAAAGGTTTACAACGATTTTGGCACAAGGCATAGACTTCGTTTTCATCAAAACTCATTCTTTTACGAAAATCTTCATCTTTTTCTTCAAAACTTTTGTTTTAAGCTTAGATCTACACAATACGAGTTCGTTTGGCGATAGTAGAGACTTCCCAAACACGAGACCTGCAAGATATCGGCTTGTAAGTGATAGATCTGAGAAAAACCTTTGAAAAACATTGATTTCTACACAAGATACGGACTTTTGATGATGTTTTGTTCATTTTCTGATATGAAACGAAGCATCTACCATTCAAGATCCCAGATCTGGAAGCACAAGGACGTTTATGTTGGTTTACACAAGCCGGACTAATCCGAACGAACCCCGAGTTCGCCCGGATTAGCCCACGCTTTTGTAAAACGGCTAAAACAGCTCTAAAAGACCTCTTCGACCTAAGTTTGCTCAGTAGCAGAGGGTTGGAGGGATGAACACTCGATTTTCCTCAGCAAACGACGCGAAAACGCAAGATTTTGGACCCGAAAACATCAAGTTCGCTCGAGAATCACCAGTTCCCCAAGTCAAGTTCGACCGAACTTGTACCCAAATGGGTCAAGTTCGACCGAACTTGGGTACTTTTCACCAAGTTTTCTTGCAACTTCGCCCGAACTTGTCTCCTCAGTAAGAATTCTCCACAAGTTCGCCCGAACTTGACAAGATTCTTAAGAGTCTCATCAAGTTCGACCGAACTTGGCTCATAACTCACCAGAATTACACAAGTTCGCTCGAACATGTGTGCTTACACACAAGTTCGCCCGAACTTGGCCACTGCTCAACTCAAAGTTCACCGTTTCGGCTTTTCGGAAGACTGATGCACTTATGTTCAAACTCGTATGCTTACCTTTACTTAATTGTATTGACTTGTATTTTAACGTATGTAACAGGATGAGGATTTGCAGCTTGGATGTGGCTTGCGTAGTTTAGTTTAGTTTTATTTTGTTTAGTTCTAAGTGTAATAAATCTAGGGGAGATCGAATCAGATTTTACTATTTAAGGGATTTTGTTAATGTAATGATTGTTTAAGGATATTATGAGTTTAATAGTATGGGATGTTAAATGATGATTTATTATCTTTAAATAATTGTTATGGAATCTCTTGAAATAATCTGGTTCGCCTAGTGCCACTACCCCGATGATTCCGCCATCGGTTGGGGTGTGACAGATTGGTATCAGAGCGCCATAACTTTATGATAGTAGGTAGAATTGCCATGATTCGACCTAGTAGCATGTTTAAGTACCCAATTGACCTATCTATGACTTAAATGCTAATCCACTTGCCATAAATGCTTAAATGTGCCTTTCCTAAGGCTAATACAATAATACACGCTTGGAAACGCTCACATCACACCAAACGAGTGATCAAGTCGAGAATATGTGTGAAAACCGGGAACTCTCGACGAGATCACTCCCTCCGCGCATTCTCTCGCACGAGATACCTTCATTGAGTTAGGAGTGACATCCAAACCTCTACGAAAATCTCCATTTCTAACTAGGAATAAATTGCTAAGTTAGGGGTGAAGCCCGCATCTTAGTAACAAAATTCCGCCTTTCGATTTTCAATCTCACCAAAGTCTCGGTTATGCCAATGGTTTGGAATACGTATTAACTGGAGGGGTAAACGTCGTTAGCCGCTTGCGGTGAGAACGTTTATCTATTAGGCCAAAGCGTGGGTCCGAATGCAAAGGGTAGTCGAATCACTTTGGCGTGTCAAACGTCTCAAAACCCCGGACACTCTCAATTGATTTAAGCCTATATCGTCGATTTACGCATCATCGAGTTTATTATTATTTATGTGTTAAAAATTTTGATAATTTTCGCTTTATTCGATTTCTCGCTTTGATGATTTATCATATCATCGATTTCTCGATTTATCACATTTACGCTCCGTCGAATGTATGCACAACTCGCACAGCTCTCGAAATCTAAAATGCTAAATTAATACACCAACCAAACTAATCGCTTAACTCGTTTATGCCTATGAGGACGTGTGCCTCATACGCGGTATTATCTCGCTTATCTCGCTATTATATATCGCTTATATCTCACATCTCGTACCGCGCTACGCATTGTTACTAATAGTAGGTGAATACGTGCAAATGTGTGCTTACGTGGCTTACGTGCTTATGTGCTTACGTGATTACGTGCCTACGTGTTTATGTGATTATGTGCCTTGTATGAATTATAATAATAATAAATATTTAAACATAACTCTATTATAATCGAATCTCGTCTAATCTAAATCCTTTGTGTGGATGTCTTCTATGGGATCGCACACCCAAAGGAACCTCCAGCGCAGCAACGCCGACAAGCGTATCGCTACATTGGTAGCCAAGGAGATAGCTAAAGTCATCCCGCAAATTCTCTCAGAAATCCATGCTGTAAGCAGCAACTCATATGTGGATTCCAAGGGAGATGCCCCGAAACCCCATTTCAGCTAAAAGGAGTTCAAAGCATGTGGACCGCTTACTTTCTCAGGCACCGAAGGGCCGAGTGCCATGTTCCACTGGTTTGACTCTATCGAGGTCACATTCCGCCATAGTGGATGTCCCGAGGCTCTGCGCACTGTCAACGCTACCGGAGTGTTTCAATCAAGGGCTCTCGATTGGTGGACAGCAGAGCGCAAAACGACGAAGCCTACGGACTCACTTGGGAGGAACTCAAGGAAATTATGATCAAGGAATTCTGTCCTCCCTACGAGATCCAGAAGTTAGAGAACGAATTCTGGAATATCAAGCAAGATGGTCCCGATAACGCTGGTCTCACTGCTCGCTTCAAGCAGTTGAGCATCATCTGTCCCGGTCAAGTGGATATGACCGAGAAAGCAATCAAGAAATACCTCAACGCTCTCCCCGATTGCGTCGCTGACTTTGTTCAGGCAGCACGCCCTGCTACTATCGAGGAGACCTACCAGCTAGCACCAAGATTAATGACAAACGAGTTCAGTCTGGTTACTTTAAAAGCAGCAAGGTCGCAAATCAGGCAGTCACCGAATCAGCAGCTCCTACTACCAAACAGCCCCGAGAGCCAAAGAACAGTCGCCGTGGTCGCAAAAGGGAAAACCTGAGCAAGAACTTTGCTCTTACTGCTCCAGCGAACCCTCAGCCACTCCAGTCAGCAGCACAAACGCACCGCCAGCAAAGCATGCGTACACCGGTCCTCACCCTATGTGCCCTAAGTGCACATATCATCATGCCGTTGGTGGCAATTGCCGATTCTGTACCAACTGTAACATCTACAGCCACTTCACTGTCAGCTGCCGTAGTGGTACTCGTCAGCCAGCTCCTTAGGCTCCAACAGCTCCAGCTTTACCTGCTCCTCCTCAAGCCAACCAGCAACAAGCTCCAAAGGCACGAGTGTGCTTCATGTGTGGTGATCCGAACCAATTTGCTAATGTTTTCCCAAACCACACCGTGATACAAGAGCCGCAGCAGCAGCAGCCTCAGCAGCAGCAGCAACAACCACAAGCTGCGCGTGGCTGAGCCTTTAACCTCAATCAACACTAGGCCCAGAATGACAACAATGTTGTCAATGGTACGTTTCTCGTTAATGGTATTTATGTTTCATGTTTATTTGATATTGGTGCCGGTAATTGTTTTGTATCGTTAGAATTCGAAAAGGTTTTAAAATGTAAGCGCGCTAAACTCCCAAAGACTTTCGATGTGGAAGTCGCCACTGGAAGAACCGTTACCGTTAATTCCGTCTTACGTGGTTGTAATCTCGATCTCAACAACCATGTCTTCTCGATCAATCTCATACCTATGCAATTAGGTAGCTTCGATATCATAGTAGGCATGAATTTTCTTCGTGAAAATCATGCTGAAGTTGTATGCTTCGATAAAATGATTCGTTTTCCTCTTTCTAACGGTGATCAACTCCATGTTTATGGTGAAACTCCCTCAAAGAAGTTGATGCTTTTGTCATGTACTCGAGCACACAAATGCTTGCAAAAGCGATGTGTTGCTTTCCTCGCCCATATCGTGAACCCGGAGAAAGAAAAGAAGACTTATAAAGATGCTCCCGTTGTGTGTTAATTTCCTAAAGTCTTTCCCGACGAGTTACCCGGTTTACCCCCTACTCGAGATGTTGAATTCCGCATCGATTTAGTTCCAGGAGCTACTCCCGTTGCTAAAGCTCCTTATCGCCTCGCACCCTCAGAAATGCGCGAGCTATCAAGCAAACTTCAAGAGCTTCTTAATAAAGGTTTCATACGCCCGAGCACTTCGCCATGGGGCGCACCTGTCCTTTTCGTGAAAAAGAAGGACGGATCGTTCCGAATGTTCATCGATTATCGTGAACTTAACAAACTCACGATAAAGAACCGCTATCCTCTTCCTCGTATTAACGACTTATTTGATCAGCTTCAAGGTGCTACTTGTTTTTCCAAGATCGATCTTCGTTCTGGTTATCATCAGTTACGTGTGTTGGCAGAAGACATTCCTAAAACCGCCTTTCGTACTCGCTATGGCCATTTTGAATTCGTGGTCATGCCTTTTGGTCTAACCGATGCACCCACGGTTTTCATGGATTTGATGAACCGTGTGTGTAAAGCTTTCTTAGATCGTTTCGTCAATGTTTTCATCGATGACATCCTTATCTATTCGAAGTCGAGAGACGAACACGCGCGTCATATCTGTTTAGTCCTCGAATTTCTTCAAGGAAATCGCCTTTATGCTAAGTTCTCAAAATGTGAATTCTGGCTCGAAGAAGTCAATTTCTCGGCCACATCGTTAATAGTCAAGGAATTCATGTCGACCCTGCAAAGATTGAAGCCATCAAGAGTTGGATTACACCAAAGAATGCTTCCGAAATCCGTTCATTTCTTGGATTGGTGGGTTACTACCATCGATTCATCGCCGAATTTTCTAAAATCGCCGTTCCGCTTACCGCTTTAACTCATAAAGACAAACCCTTCGTTTGGGAAACCAAACAAGAGGAAGCTTTTCAAACTCTCAAGCGTATGCTATGCAACGCTCCCTTTCTCGCTTTACCCGACGGAAACGATGATTTCGTTATTTATTGTGATGCCTCTAATAGTGGTCTTGGTTGTGTTCTCATGCAACGAGACAGGTTATCGCGTATGCGTCTCGACAACTCAAGATCCACGAGAAGAACTACACAACCCATGATCTCGAACTCGGCGCAGTTGTTTTTGCATTAAAGATATGGCGACACTACCTTTACGGTACTAAGTGTACGGTCTTCACCGACCATAAGAGCTTACAACATATCTTTAATAAAAAGGAACCAAACATGCGACAACGTCGATGGGTTGAACTTCTCAACGACTACGATTGCGAGATACGCTACCACCCCGGCAAAGCAAACGTCGTCGCCGATGCTCTCAGTCGACGAAGCTATGTGTACAGTATTCGTGACTCTCAAGCTTGTGCTAAACTTGAAACCCTCATCCGTGCCGCTCAATTCGCCTGCTTTAACGAGAATACTTTGGAAGAAGAAATGAAATGTGGTGCCGAAACTCAGCTTGTATCTAAATCTGATGGTATTTATTACTATCTCAACCGCATTTGGATTCCCAGTCATGATAATCTTCGTAAGTTGCTAATGGACGAAGCTCCTAAATCTCGATATTCCATTCACCCCGGAGCCGACAAGATGTACCAGGATCTTCGTCCTAAGTACTGGTGGCCGGGCATGAAAAAGGATATCGCCTTATACGTCTCAAAGTGCTTGACCTGTTCGAAAGTTAAAGCCGAACATCAAAGGCCCTCTGGTTTACTCGAACAACCCGAAATCCTGATGTGGAAGTGGGAGAGTATAGCTATGGACTTCGTTACTAAACTTCTCCGCACTTCATCCGGTCACGATAGCATTTGGGTTATCGTTGATCGTCTCACCAAATCTGCGCACTTTATTGCTATACGAGAAGACTTTAAGGTCGAACGGTTCGCCCGAATCTATACCGACGAAGTTATATGTCGACACGGGACGCCTCGTGACATCATCTCTGACCGATACGGTCGTTTTACCTCGCGTCTCTAGGAGACTTTTCAATCCGCTCTCGGCACTACCTTTAATCTCAGTACCGCTTTTCACCCTCAAACCGACGGTCAGACTGAGCGCACGATTCGCACCCTCGAAGACATGCTTCGTGCGTGCATCATAGATTTATGTGGTAACTGGGATACGCATTTACCTTTAATCGAATTCTCGTACAATAATAGTTATCATACCAGCATTCAAATGACTCCTTTTGAGGCACTGTATGGAAGAAAATGTCGATCGCCTATTGTATGGCACGAGATCGGAGAAGCACAAATCACCGGTCCCGAGCTAATTCAAGAAATGACGGACAAGATCCTCCAAATCAGAGACAATCTCTTGAAAGCTCGGAGCCGTCAAAAAAGTTACGCCGATAAACGCCGCAAGCCCCTACAGTTCGAAGTGGGAGATCACGTTCTCCTAGAGGTTGCACCTTGGAAGGGAGTGGTCCGCTTCGGCAAGAAAGGAAAGCTAGCGCCTCGATACGTTGGTCCCTTTAAGATTCTGGAAAGAATCGGTAAATTAGCCTATCGTCTCGAATTACCGGAGGAGCTTAACAACATACATCCGACTTTCCACGTGTCTAACCTCAAGAAATGCTTAGCCGAAGAGAATCTGCATGTCCCTCTCGAAGATCTGCAAATCAACGAGACTCTCCATTTCGTGGAAAAGCCTGTGGAAATCATGGACCGAGAGACCAAGAAACTCCAATGCTCTCGCATACCTATCGTGAAGGTCCGATGGGAAGGCAAACGCGGCACTGGGTTCACTTGGGAATTGGAAAGTGATATGAAGACCAAGTACCCGCATCTATTTGTTACAACTACTACCTAATTTCGGGACGAAATTCCCTAAAGTAGGGGAGACTGTAACAACTCGGAAATTCGTTGTTACCTTTTTCCTTGTTTTTATCGCTGTACTTCTTTTGTAATCCCGAGATTCGGTTAATAATAAAGTTTATGTTAATTAATTATGGTGTTGTACGTTATTATCACATCTAATCGCTTAATTAATCGCATCGCTAATCTCATCGCATCGCAAATCGCAGTTATTTATGTGGTTTTATATTATTTATGTGTTATGTGTGTTTGTGGTTATGTTTACGCTCGCTATCGCATCGCTCTCGCACTCTCGAATCGCTAAATCGCACTATTATATTAATTAAAACGCTTAATATAACTATCTAAGGCGAACCGAATAACCAAACAAACTATTAACGCGAAACAAAAGAAGCAAACCCAAAATTTGGGTCAAGTTCGCTTGAACTTGGTGATACCAAGTTCGGCCGAACTTGACTGGCCACCTTAACTCACCTCAAACCTCAAGTTCGCTCGAACTGACCCTCAAAGGGTCAAGTTCAGTCGAACTTAGCCATATTTCTCCCAAATTCCTCAAGTAGTTCGGCCGAACTTGCTCCCACCAGCCCTCATCTTGCCTTCTCCTATAAATACAAAGCCCATTCATCTCATTTGAACTTGCTGTAAGTTCGCCCAGAGCTCTCAAACCCGAAACCTTCGTGTTCTAAGTAAGAATCGACCCGATTTCACTGCAACAACGTTTATCAACGATCTACAAAGGTTTACAACGATTTTGGCACAAGGCATAGCCTTCGTTTTCATCAAAACTCATTCTTTTACGAAAATCTTCATCTTTTTCTTCAAAACTTCTGTTTTAAGCTTAGATTTACACAATACGAGTTCGTTTGGTGATAGTAGAGACTTCCCAAACACGAGACCTGCAAGATCTCGGCTTGTAAGTGATAGATCTGAGAAAAACCTTTGAAAACCATTGATTTCTACACAAGATACGGACTTTTGATTATGTTTTGTTCATTTTCTGATATGAAACGAAGCATCTACCATTCAAGATCCCAGATCTGGAAGCACAAGGACGTTTATGTTGGTTTACACAAGCCGGACTAATCCGAATGAACCCCGAGTTCGCCCGGATTAGCCCACGCTTTTGTAAAACGGCTAAAACAGCTCTAAAAGACATCTTCGACCTAAGTTTGCTCAGTAGCAAAGGGTTGGAGGGATGAACACTCCATTTTCCTCAACAAACGACGCGAAAGCGCAAGATTTTGGACCCGAAAACATTAAGTTCGCTCGAGAATCACCAGTTCCCGAAGTCAAGTTCGACCGAACTTGTACCCAAATGGGTCAAGTTCGACCGAACTTGGGTACTTTTCACCAAGTTTTCTTGCAAGTTCGCCCGAACTTGCATAGTTTCTTAGGAAACTATACAAGTTCGCCCGAACTTGACAAGATTCTTAAGAGTCTCCTCAAGTTCGACCGAACTTGGCTCATAACTCACCAGAATTACACAAGTTCGCTCGAACATGTGTGTTTACACACAAGTTCGCCCGAACTTGGCCACTGCTCAACTCAAAGTTCACCGTTTCGGCTTTTCGAAAGACTGATGCACTTATGTTCGTTTACAGGCTGATCCGGCGCACTCCGCAACCTCTCCGCAGAATCTCCTACTTACCTAAACGCATTCACATTGAGTATACTTGACCAATTTTCATAGATTTTTTAACTAAAAAACAAATTTGTTTTAGATTTTGAGAGAGAGAGAGAGAGAGAGATAGAAAGTAGATATGACATTTTAATAGATGGAAAAATCTGATAAGACTTTAAAGAGAGTTAAAAGGCATGACATTTTGAGTAAATTAACAAAATAACCTTTAAAATTTAAAATAATAGTGTATAGGTAGTATAATCTGATTGGTGAAGAGTGGTTCTCGCGGTTTTTACAACTTGGGATGGTTTTCATTTGAACCGATCCCTATACAAATATTCTCCATATTCCAGTCATTTCAAATTGCGTATGATATGCTAAGAAATTCGTTGTAATCGATGCATCCGAAACTTTGAACACACACTCGTTGATTATGAACAACTAAAAGCATGCTTATTTTAGTACATGTTTCGTATTAGGAAGGTTGTATTGCCAAAACCTAATGGAAAACCATTTAGACATTCTTGTATTCGAAGAGATCATGATTGGTGAATGACTTTATCATTTGCATGATGTGCTACTCCACAAATAACCGTCCTCACCAAACCTACAAATGATTAAAGAAACTTTGAATTTTAATTTTAATCTCGTTTTATCTAGATTAATATCACCATAGTTTTTTCTTTATCTATATAAGCATTCACGCTATAAAAAATGTCAATACTTTAAAATAAAGTTGATATGTAACTTTTTATATAAACTAGGTGGATTTGCCCGCGCGATGCAGCGAGAACTCAGTCGGTATCAGTTCGGATCGTTATATAAGGGAATCTAATGGGGAAGGGATTCGATTCATTACGATATTGGTATGGTATTGACACTTCATTTAAACATGATACTAATAAGAAAAAAAAATCCTTTTCAACAAAGTTAATAAAGGAAGATGGGAAAGAAATATTAAACGAACTTGCATATTCAACTTTAAAAAGAAAAGCTAATGAACGTGAGCTATTGGAGGAAAATCAAATTATATACAAACTAAATGGGTTAAAAGCGTATATATTTTTATGCATATACTGTTACCGGTACCGACGTTGTTCGGTCAGTATTCTTCGTCACGACACTGCTATGGCGTCGACACTTGATCTAGCCTGCTAAATAAAAAAAGACTCTATTTCGAACACAACTCCGTTTTCAATAAAATTTATATAGGAATGTCAAGAAATTAAATCAAAAGAAACTATGTATATAGTTTTCTTTTAAGCGAAGAAACGCAAGTCTTTGGAGAAAAAATACATTAGTAAAAGAAATTAGCAGTTAGAAGCATATATTGTGTAGGATGAAAAATTAATTATAATTTTATTGATATAATAGTATAATAAATTAATTGAAATATATATCAAATGTTGATCAAATTTTATAACTAATGGGATCAACTATTAATATATTGTTTTTTTCTACTTTCGAATAAAAAATACTAGGAACATTGTTCATCAGGACTTTATAAAATAAAGTAAACTAGAGTTAGGGGCCCCTCTGCTTGGGGGGGCCTAAACCGAATATTTTTTACTTTAATAACATGTACGTATTTATTTTGGTTAG